>JAWNNO010000577.1:0-23626 GCA_035044985.1 Lordiphosa fenestrarum
GCCCCGATGGTAAGAGACACCATTAACAATCAGGCAGCGAGGTACCTTGACAAAGTCGCAGCCCACCCGAACAATCTTGCCAGGCGACTTCTTAGGACTCGCCGAATAAACGGGCTCAGGGCGAGAAGGAGACTACAAAGGATCCACCCAACTAACCTGGCCAACCGCAGGATATAGCCTTGATATGAACAACAAACAGGCACGACGAAACCCGATCGCTACTGATAACTACATATATAATCACAAATAAACTTAGAGTTAAATCTCTTAATACTAAGCACTACAAACACAAATCCCAAACATGCAACAAATAAAACTATTGAATAACCCCCCCCCCCCCCCCCCCCTACAATATAAGTAGCTTTAACTAGCAGCAGTAAATTTTAAGAACGTAGCCATAAGGTGGCTGACTTAATAAATGAATTTTATATATATATAAAAAAAACAAAAAAAACTGGAATAAATAACTTTAAAGAAATGCTTGTTTGTTTTATTCTATTTTGATCCTTAATTCGTATTATCTAAATATTTATCTGTTGGCTTAGTTTGTCTAGACCGCTCTCTGAAGGTGTGCTTTAAGATCATTGCTAAATGTTTGCGAGCCCTTGATGGTCTAAATGTTGTGTGGTAATTGGTTCCAAAGTTGAATAGCCTTAACGAAAAAGCGATTATCGGAACATGCCAGTCGTTTTCTCACCCAAACAAGATACCTGGTTCTCCTGGATGAGTTAAAGCTTAACATATCCAACAAGTAGTCTGAGTTTTGTCTGCAGACTATTTTGTGCTTGAATAAAAGAACTCTGTACCTTGTGACGCAGCGTAATGCGTCCCATTGTTTTCTATTATTCCCTATTATTTTTATTCATAACCAATATTCTTTAATTTAAATATAAGCCCCGTGCCTCATGAAGAGGACTAAAGCACACACCTAAGCGTTTAAGCGATAGCTCATCCCTAACCCGCCAGCAATTCAAACGCACTCACACCAACAACAACGGAACACACGCACACCCCATCGGGCCGCAGATCACACAAAAGCGAACGCAAGCAACAACTACAACAATACACGCACTGGCCGAAGCCGTCCGACGAGGCAACCGTAAAACGCAACCAAATCAGCAAGCCCAACAACAACGCTACTTCGTCAGCCACACAGTCGACGCCAGCTGAGGAGTTCTAAGCAAAACGGGGCCTCGTGCATTCTTGGAATTTGGAGACGGGGACAGTCAGCCAGTGATCGTGAGAGAAGCCAGTAAATTCCGCAAAGTCGTCGCGCGTGCTCACCAACAGTCGAAGGTATACAAGGAGCAACAAAGTACCGGCATCAAGGACCCAGACGAGAAACAACAACACAGCTCCAGCGATCCGCAAAACAAGCAACACGGGGCAACAATACCAACACGTACAAACGTCGGTGTGTGTGTGTGAGTGGAGAACTTGGCGAACACGCGGGTGTAGTGGGTAAGTTGACGGGTGGTCATGTTTGTTGAAAAGGGGGAACTACAGGGTGCGGTATAGGCATTTGTAAGAAATAAGTGTGAAATAAATTCTGGAAACCAACCATAACTCCTGCCAATATTCCTCGCTAACGAACTGCTACTGGTGTTCAACCCCAGAGATGGACAAGCCCCAACAAGTGGCCCACATACAATAAACCTTCCTGGGCATTTCGATCCCTTGTGTCTGCCCAGGTGCTTAACCTCAAACACAAGTGATCATAGTCGAGCCGAGTGATACGGATGCCATTTCTGCACAGGTGTTAACCTCTGATCTGGCCAGACACTATTTCTGCCTTAGGTGTTCAACCTCAGATCTAGGAGATCACTATTTCTGCATCAGGGGATAAACCTCAGATATAGTTTGCCGTAATCGACACGTGTTCTCTGCTAGGTAACTTTACTCCGTCATCCGACTGTGCCCGCTAAAGGTGACAAACCTCAGGTACAGATGGCCATGCACTCTACTTTCCCTCCAGTTTCCCTCCCTTCCCCTTCGATCCCTCGTGTCTGCCTAGGTGTTTAAACCTCAAACACGAGTGACCAGAGAGGAGCCGCGTGCCACAGCTACCATTTCTGCCAGGTGACTCAACCTCAGATATAACTTGCGGTTTCTCTCCGCCCCAGGTGATAACCTCAGAGGCAACATACAGTTATATCTGCTTTAGGTATAAACCTCCGATTTGGCTAGAACCTATTTCAGCTAGGTGTTAACCTCAGATTTAACTAGTTACTGCCTCTGCTCTAGGTGTTAACCTCGGAGTTAACTAATTACTATTTCCGCTCTAGGTGGTAACCTCGGATTTAGTGGGTTACAGTCTCCGCTAGGTATTGAACCTCGGATACAGATTGCCATAGGCGAAGTGTGTTCGCTACCCAGGATCCTCGTATCCTGTCAACCCATCGTTCCGGCTATTGGTGACGAACCTTCGGTTCGATTGCTCCTATCCACCGAGCCTCCCTTCCCTACACGCCAAATTCTCGACGTGACTTAGCCCCATCTTACTTGAGACCGATCCCCTAAAGTCCTAGCTAGTCCCCGTACTTATAAATTTTGCTGTAAGTGGCCCTGGCCAGACTTAGTTATACCTCAGTCTTAGACACTACCTTACAACCTTCCTAAATCATGGTTATGATGATAGTAAAAAAATCTGTTCTACTGATAGTTCCTAAGCAACGAATAAGACCGCCTTATTTATATAATTTTGCCAGAAAAATGCTTTATTAAAGGTTATTCCTAGGTTCTTAGCCCTATCAACATTTGATTTTGATACATTTTTGCAAAGTTTTCAGTGCTTAGGCTCTTCTGTGAATGACAAGACACTTTGACTTGATAAGGCTTGTAGTGAGTATATATATGCAATCCCAAAAATCCAATATTAATTTCAAAGTATGCATATATGACATACAAACGTTTGGGTGCATTAACATTGTTGCCAGCCAAACATATAAAGACAAATGGTCACGCGTAACGTGATCCCCTTTTGCATGCAGCGCACTCAAAAGTGCCAAGCCAACATATTTCTATTTACTTGAAGCCACTCACAGTGGCCAAGACCAAAACATATATATACACTCACACTCTCACATATAAAAGATAAGCATAAAACCAAGGGATAAGCTAAGCAACATCAGAGAACATTCAAAGCATTAAAAGCGGGCGGACATTAGGCTTATGCCGGCGTCCCGCTGCCCATTTTATATTCAAATAAAGTCAAAACATCAAAAGTATAAACTGCATTGTTCTTACTGGAGTGGAGTCGGAAATTAAGATCATCTGATTCGGAAACGATCTTCTTTTTATTACAGGCTTATGCTAAGTCCATTTTCATTGCCCAATCAATAACAATTGACAGATCATTGTTGCATGCATTAATGCAATTTGATTCGAAGAACTACTAACCAAGGCTGCAAACCGGTCCGGAACCGAACCCCTGAGAACCGGTTCGATTCGGGTTTTTTGGGGTTCGCGAACCGGACCATGAACCAGGCGACTTACATTTTTGACTCCGCGAACCTGAACCCGAACCGGACCACTTTTTCGAAAAATGAGGTTCGGTTCACCAATTTAAGACATTTTTTCAACGATACATTCGAAATTCTCCAGCAAAACATTGTTTATTACTTTCTAAGTGACTCGACAAACGTTATTCTGTTATGAACTGTGTACCATAATTGGCTGCTGTGTTCTTATACCCGAGATTTCAAACTTTGCTTACTTCTGACCAAAAACAATTTGCAAAGCATTACATTGCAGACATGCTAAAGCGCCAAAAAAATGCTTAATGAGAGTTTTCAAAATTTGACAATGAATGACTCAACGTCTGATTGCGAAGACGAGAAGATTATGAAAGCAATAAACAAATATCAAATAAAAAATCTGTGAATTATGTTATAGATTCCTTTGAAAATTGTCCAAGATCACATCTGTAAAGCTCCGGGTTTTTGTTATTTACTGCTCGGTAGTTACAAATGAACTGAATTTTGTTGACCCCTAATATGACTTTCCAAATACCAAATTTAACGTAAGGTTTCAGGCTCCTACAACATGCTTCTATATATGTTTTAAAATTTTCGAAAGGTCATAATAACGAAAATTTAAAAATATTGATTTTACTATACTAGCTGTACCAGCAACTCAGGTATCAGTTGAACGAGCATATTCAAAACTTAAGTATGTTCTTTCTGATTAAAGAGATAGTATAGATAAACAGTTCCTGGAAGATATAATGTTAATTAACTAAAACTAAGCAGTTTCTTAAAGCTGTTAATGTCACCTAATGGATTTGATAATTGAAATAACTTAAGTAATGATCATTCTGATTAAGCACATGGATAGAACATTTTCATTCTGATTAAGCACATGGATAGCACATTTTCAACGTGTTAATAAATCAAAAGACTAACTATTCTTTTAAGTGCAAGCGAACCAAGGTTCGAACCAGAACCTTGGGTTCAGGGGTTCCAAGAACCGGTTCACGAACCGAACCTTTTATTTGTCAATGGGTTCGAACCCCCGGACCGAACCTCCTGGAGAATTTTTGAGGTTTGCAGCCATGCTACTAACAACACATTGGGACGGTCATTAACACACACTGTAAACAGAAGAAGCCCTTAAACTGATCCCTGTGGTATTCTACGGGTAACGGGCAAGAGCTCAGATGCTTGTCAAGTAATTAGCTATTCAAAGGCCTTAGAAAGGTAAGGGAGTAAATTTCGGCCTAAAGTCATCTTTACTCTAATACAGCTCTGTGAAATTAAGCCGCGTGAATAAAGGCCGCGGTGTATATTGTTTTTCAAAGTGAAATTGGGCCGCTATTTTGTTTTTCATAAAAATGAATTTAGGCCGCGATGACAAACTGAAATTAGGTCGCGCGGCCTTAAAAGGTGGTCTCGTCAGTAAAGGTTTTCCCTTATTGTATGCTGACAAGTAAGAGCGATTGAGAAGTAAAAGCTATTAAAAAGCTTTTATTGATATCTTTGTTTTCCAAATAGGTTGCAATGGCCGTTGTACCTCAACCAAAATTAAACGAATTATTTTTGTATTGTCGCGCCTTGTATAGAATTATACACTTTAAATGAGCACGCTTGTAATGTAATATTTGTACTGAATCGGTCTTGCGAGCGATCCTTCTTTTATTCTATAAAAATCATCCCTTAAATCTAACTTATCTATTGCTTCGTTTGTAAGACGAAGTATGTGTATGTTTATGTTTATCATATGCCTGATATCTATCGCTACGTGTGAGTCGTGAGATCATGGACTCATGTTTAGATTCTAAACACGTCTTCTTCAGGGAGCCTGTGTTTTATTTTTCACACTATAAACAGCTAACAATTAAATACAAAAAATGGCGAGATAAAATCAAGCTCAAAAAGATTGAAATTTAAAGCTCGAGTCGTACTAGATCGAGCTTGATACAAGCTCGAAAGGCTTGAAACAATCCTGAAAAGCTTGTATCAATCCGAAAAGGCTAATGTCAGTCTCGAATCCGTACTTGAAACTCAAATAATCCTGACTCGAGATTGAAGTAAGACCGGATGTCCCATGTCCATATCAAATAATCCTAACTCGAGATTGAAGTTAGTACGGATGTCCTATGTCTAATCGAAAGGGAAAGGGAAAACAAACCGCGAGTGAGTACAAAATTGGTCTCTCGGCCACTCTCTTTAGATTATGCTCTCCTGCTTTTGCTACTCGGGTGACAGTGAAATGTCCGAAATATTGGTGAAAACCACATTCGGGCTTTTACGTGCGGGCCCAGGCCTAAATCCATGCACAAAATGGCCCGGCAGGCGCAATAAGGCACAATCACAAATATATGCTAGTGGTAGATTGCACAAAACAGCTTGTTAAATTCTTTAAGAACTCCGAACCCACTAAAACATTAAAGCAAGACATTAAGACATTGACAGTCCAACATGAAATTAAAAGTCTTTTACAAAATAAAAATGAGATTCATCACTAGACATCGGATTTTGCATATTTTCAACCCGATTTTAATCCTTGCAGACAGGGCATATGTGTTTTTAAAAAAATTTTGTCAATTGGTTCACAGCATTTTAGGTTTTGCTGATTTATGAAATAATAATTTAAGCCATTTTGAAATTAAATGCAATTTTTTTGGCATTACATACGAGTAAAGAGCTATCACAACATATAACGTTGTGCAGATTAAGTTTGGCCTACAAGCAGGCCAAATTCGACAGGAATTACTGGCCCTGGGTTAAAAACTCACAAAACCCCATTTAATAGGACATATTTTTCAATATATCGAAAATCATGTTGCGTTTTGTTTGTCCGACACCCCGACCCCCTATCGAGGGGCCTGCCTACAAGGATTTAAATGTGTTTAAAAATATACAAAATCCGCTGTCTATTCATCACATTGGAAATTTAGATTGTCACGTACTGTTGTTTTTTCTAAAAAAGTAGTTTCCCAGTGCCGGTTCGTCCGAAACCCCTATATAACAGTTTCGGAAAATTGCCAATGACTCAAAATTATTACTGCTTGGCTGCACGCTAGAGAATCTTCTCCACATCTTGCAACATATTAAGCGAAAGGCGCATTAAATTATTAATTTCCAAGAAATTTTCCTTCAAAAAATTTTGTAAATTTTATAACGATTTAAAAATAATCAAGATACAAATGGAATTCTAATTAAATACATTAATTTTTAATTTTAATTGTTTTCGTGTCGGGCCGGGCTGGGCCGTGCCTTGCCTAAATATTCTCGTGATAGGACGAGTAGGCCCTGAGTTTGTTTGTCGTGCTCGAGAGAAGGCCCTCGCCCATCTATAGAGAATGTCAAATGTCATTTCTATTTTGGAGTTCATTGCGACGTGAGGTACAAATAGAAGTTAAAATGAATAACGAATCAGGCGACGAGCGTTTAAAGAATTTATTAGTGGAATTCAAGTTGGAGCAAATTTATGATGATTTGACAGGTAAGCTACAAATAAATACATTAAAACAAATTAACATTAATTTTTGCAAACTAAATGTGAGTGACTAAATAAGTACGCATAGAAGTTTCTAGACTTGTGCAAGATGTACAGACATATGTACATATGTATGTACATATGTTTGCATGCACCCGTGCGTTTGCAGCGCTGAAAGTTGACGGCGGTAAGTTTTGGACATTGCCAGTACATAAGTATGTACTAGTACTAAAACATTTTACTAGTACTGACCGGCAATGCACATTGCGTTTGTTCATATCATGTACATCAGGGATGTCAGCCCGCACAGTTATTTCACTCAACACACAAATTTTCAAATTCTGCTGCCCACCCCTGATGTACATAGATCGGCATGCATTGCCAATTACTAACTTTAGCACTTTCATGGCGTAGTAAAACAATATGAATATACATATGTATGTACTGGCAATATCAACTCTGTCAAAAACTTAGCGATGACAACTTTCAGAGCTGACAAACATTCATATTATGTTCATCGGGCCGGGCCAGTCTATGTCATAGAGACTGACATATTTTTCTATTTACTCCATTTGGTCGGGCCTGATGTACGTACATACATTTGGCTGCATATGCTGAATCGCGATAAAAGGGCTCTCTCGTTTAATCTTTCATTATCCGTGCTTATTGTAAAAGTTGGCAATTCCCTCACACTCAAGATGCACTTGAAAAGCTTTCACTTCTCACGCGTACTTTTTTAGCTTTTGAGGACGAGACCATCCTTGCTTCATTGTCAGCTGGCCAGTTGATTGTCACCGGTGGTCGGTGTGTGAATTGGTAAGTACAGAAAGCAAGCAAATTAAGACTTTCCTACAAGCAAGAGCTTTTTGAAAAACTTCATGAAGTTTGCTTCACCGTGTAAAAACCGTATTAGTTTGAATTCGATTGAAGCATTAAAAGAACTAGTGTATTTTTTTTTGTAGGCTGCGAAAATACCACAAAGAAAATAAAAATTAAAAAAAAAAATTTCCTGTAGTCGTCAAAATTATTTTGTCAAACTCATTTACACATGTAACATATTTAGATAAATAATTATTAAATTTTGAAAAAGAATAAAATGTGTGTTATAAACATTTATATCGACGACTTTATGTACATTTAATATTAAGTTTATAAAAGGCATTGGTGCACTCAACTTCTTCTTAATGTATGTATGTAATTCAACTGATGAATTTTATTTCTTTGAAGCTGCAAATGTCACGTATGATCGACTGCAATATATGAAAACTGAAGATATAAAGGAAGCAATTCCATCACTTGGCCATCGTATAGAATTTCGCAAAAAGCTTTTGCTTTGGAAACGGACAGAGGTAAATATTTTTTTAGCCTGTTCCATTTAGAAATCGATTATATTTTTTAGGCTGGAATGCACTTTCAATTATTAGGGACAATTATTGTCGCAATTTTTCGTTAATGTATAAAAGTCGATGTTGTGTATAATCTCAGCCTCTTCATAAGCATTGTACGGCAATCTCAAGCATATTCTGATTCTCTTACACCAACGACTTTTCCCCATAGACAAAAAATTGTGACTAAAATTGTCCCTAAAGTGTCATTCCAGCCTTAGCGTGGATCAAATATATTATATATAACAGGCTGCTTCAATTCTCAAAATATTTTTATTTAATTTTTCTATTACACATTCTTTAATAAGGTGTCATAATCTTGGTCAGATATTTGCACCGCTTAGCTACCGAAGCAATGTATGCCTATATCTCCCATAAGATTTTTGGAATTTCAAAATTTAATATTTTAATATTCTGTTTACTTGTGAATACCTATTTGTAGTTTGGAATTGATGATGAAACCATATTAATACAATCAAAAGTCGACAATTGGCTCTCGGAAGATGATGGGTTCACAGGCCAAAGAGTGCTGAACAAGGTAAATCCAAATTTTGAGTTAAAAAATTGGATTAACTAATAAATTTTTGTTTATTTAGAGTCTGCAAAGCATCTTCTAAAGGACAGTCGATACTAAATTATGCGCATAAAAATCAAAGCTTGTTGGACCATCACAGAGAATCTGTCATAAATATAATTGTTGAAGAAGCAATTGCTAATGACATTGCCATTCATATCCAGGACTTTCCCTTATTGATAAACGAAATACTACATATATTTCCCTCTGAAGCAGCCGTGCAGGTATTGATAAAAAGATTCATTTTTGGATTGATTCACTTAAAAATGTATTTTATTTAAATTTTTTTTTTTCTTTTTCTTTTATTTATTAAGGATTACTATTTTATCAGCGGAAAACTTTTCGCAAAGTACAAAAATTTTCGATCCAAACGGTTCAAGGTTAAAATTATAGACTATTACGGAGTAAAAATAAGGAACGAATATTGTAAACAGCAGCTGTCAGCAGTAAAATCCTCCAAAAATGAAGGTATGTAACTAAATATTAATTGGTATTCAACTATTCACATTAAACTATTTTTTTCAGACTTTCAAGACCTCATAATTATTCTTCTTCTGAATTCGATTTTCCCCACGTTTGCTCGTTTCAAGGACGGTAACGGGGAAAAAACCAAAAAAGCAACAATTGCCGACGCCCAGGAGAGCATGGTCTTGCGGCTTGCATCATTAAATGATCTGGATCGACGTGTAGAAGATATTGTATCTAAATATTATTCTTCAGGGCTGACTATTCAGCCGTTTTTAATTTGTGTCGGAGACGAAGACAGCTGTAACAACTTTTTCGTTTTTTTTGACAATAACCTACTTAAGTTTAGTTCTTTTGTGGAAACTTTGGATGCTTGCTTTAAACTGTTTCATGTGATATCCCTAAAGTATCCCAAGGCTAGTGAGCAAGCTTGGCTCTTTCTTCAAAATTTTTTTTATAGTATTGAAACCAAGTTTGACTGCAAATCGTCGAACGTTACGGCAGCTATAAACATTTTAAAGTAATTCTTAATTTTCTTTTAAACTTGAATTCGTAAAGTTTTCTTTTAAGAGTAGCAAAATGTATATTTGTAGCCGATGTCGCAAATCATTTTCTAGTCCGAAAGTATTGATTACACATTTAAAAAATAGTCATTTGTTAACAAGAAAATCTTTAACGATAACATGTATGCAATCGCATTGCAACCAAATTTTCAGAGACTTTTCAGTTTTTCTAAGACATTTAGAAAAAGTGCATGATGATACTGAGTTAAATGATTCTTTTTTGGCCAGTAATCAACCCAATACTTTTAGATCGGTCGATTTTTCTAATACAATATTTTTAAACTCAGAAGAATCGCAAAATGTTGCACCCAGAAAACCAGTTTCTGGTCAGCTTAATGATCTTAAAAAAAAAGCGCTAGATTTATCTCTAAGTTTATTTGACAAGAATTGTATGCCTAGAAGCTACGTTATTGATGTCCAAAATGCAGTATCTTCTTTAGTCACATCTATTGCAGCTTCAATAGAGAATCTATTTGATAAATCTGAAATTGATGAGGATTTAAATAATATTTTAAGTTTTTGTAAGAATCCTTTTGAAGATATAAGGACAGAACACAAATTAATAAAAACTTTGAAAAACTTGAATTTGTATGTGGACTTTAAGTCTATCGTAATTGATGAAAGAATAACGGAAATTGTAGTGAATGGAAATCCAACACTAGGACCTAAGTCAAATGACATTTATATTATGCCGTTACAGTTCATGTTCAAATCAATCTTTCAAATACCTAAGCTTTTAGACCAAACTTTAAGAAATATTCAAGAAAGTTTACTTGATAAAAATTTAACGAGTTTTGCTAGTGGAGATGTTTTCAGAAACAAAATAAAGGAGTTTCAGTCTGCCATAGTTGTTCCCTTTATAATTTATTTTGACGATTTTCAAATAAACAACCCTCTTGGCAGTCATACATACTCAATTTGTGGCTGCTACATACATTTTCCTATGATGCCAAAATATCTTCTTTCAAAGCTGAGCTACATATTTTCTGCAGCGTTTATATCTACAGCGGACTTGAAACAATGCGGTAATGAGCGTTCTTTTTACCATCTTGTAGAGGAACTTAAAAAACTAGAACTTGGCATAGACATTGAAACAGACGGTGAAATACGGAAGGTACATTTTATTTTGGGGTTAATAGTTGGTGACAACTTAGCAGTTAATAGCGTTTTGGGTTTCGTCCAGTCAAAGAGGTACTGTCGCGCTTGTACTAGGACCAAGTCTGAAATGGAACTTGATGTTTCCGAGCAAAGTGATTGCTTAAGAAATAAGACTAGTTATTTGCGTATAAACATACGAAAACTATGATTAAATTTTTGGAGGAAACTTTTTTGGAATTAAAACGAGCGTAAGTCAATCTCGGTCATGTTTGAAGCAATCCTATTTTGGATTGAGTGTAGTTCGAATATCGAGCTCAATTTAATCATAGGCAAACTCGCCCCAAGCTGATTTCCAGATCAAATCAAGAACGAATTTCGAGTGTAAGTCAATCTCGGTCATGTTTGAAGCAATCCTATTTTGGATTGAGTGAAGTTCGAATATCGAGCTCAATTTAATCTTAGGCAAACTTGCCCCAAGCCGATTTCCAGATCAAATCAAGAACGAATTTCGAGTGTAAGTCAATCTCGGTCATGTTTGAAGCAATCCTATTTTGGATTGAGTGTAGTTCGAATATCGAGCTCAATTTAATCTTAGGCAAACTTGCCCCAAGCCGATTTCCAGATCAAATCAAGTACGAATTTCGTGAAGTTCGTTTATCGAGCTCAATTCGTTTGAGATAAAATCAAGTACGAATTTCGAGCTTAAGTCAATATCGGGCATTCTTGATTTGATCCTACTAAGGGATCAAGTCGAGTTCGGATAACAAGCTCAAATCAATCCCATGTGGGATAATATCGGGATCAAGACTAGAATTCCGGGATTGAAAAATCCGAGATCAAGTCAATCCTGTTCGTACTTGGTATGAGAAAATCCGGGATTGACCGACTTCTGACATCGTTTGGGATTGATTTAATCCCGGATATCTCGGATTTTTTTTTCTGTGTACATACTTCTTTGTGTACACATACTTTTGAGTCGACCCATTGAGCGATTCGTCAAGTGTTTAACTTGTTTCCTTCCTTCCTTCCGATATCGCTGCCGCATAAATGTAATTCATTTGATCTATGTCTTCTTTATGGTTCAGTGCTCTCTCTCCTCTTTGTTGAATCCGTAAGCCATGATGCAACAATACAAGGTGGGGCGTTTTGAGTGTGATGCGTACTTTTGCCAAAAGCTTAGGCTTCAAAAGTACGTGCAGCACTGAACGTGATGGTACTTTGCAGAGAACTCAAAATGATGCCACCTCGCCGCTCTTGTTGCATCAGGCCGTAAGCTCTCTAGCGTCAGTCTTGTTCTCTCTCTTCTCTCTATGTCTAATAAATTCACATTGTCAAAATCAGCTGGTTTGGTTGCGCCGTTTTGTATTAAAGAAGTAATCATAGCCTAGTTTTTGCTGAACTGTATAATTTGTAAAAATAAATAGTGACTTAAATATGAATTCGTCTTTTGCCCCTATTTTGGGCCTTTTTTCTTAAATAAAAGGTGAGTTTTGGACGTAAATTACGAACAGCCTGGTAATCGTCAAGATGGCGGACGCTGTGGCGTCCGGCCAAGCTGATCATGATTTTGATGCTTTGGCTATAAATAGTTTAACGCCGCACAGTGGCCGGCGTTGCAAAATCGTTACTTTTAACTGAAAGAGATATTTGAAAAATTTCAAAGGGACGAGGATAGAGAATTCCTGTAGCTTTAAAATAAACGTACGCTCATCTTTGTAGGTTAACAGCGGGACTCAGGATCGGCTGCCAAAGTTGATAATTTAATACTCTGAAAAAATTGTATGAAAAAGTCTACGTATTTTAATTTTTTAAAATTGATTCATTAAAAATTAAGTTTTAATAATATTAAAAATTAAAAAAGTTTTATAAAAAGTTAATTTGTACTTACTAAAAAAATTTATTTCCATACAAAATTAGCTCTAACTTGGGAATGGTTAATTTTCTTGTAAAATGTTGTCAGTATAGGTATTCATATCATTAGTGCTTAATAGTCTTAATATTTCTGGGGAGTATTCGTTGGTTAATTCCTCGAGTGTCCTGATACTTCAGTGATTTCCACAGGGACTGGATCTGCCTCCTTTTTTGCAGCAGTTATGTCTTCGTAGCTGGGAAGAATGTCCACGTTGTGCTTCCTTAACGAGTCCCTCATCATCTTATACTTCTGCTTGGAAAATCCCACATCCCAAAACAGGGCCAAAGCTTCTTCCCGAGTGTACTTGGTGGGCTGCGCATTTGGCGGTGTATTGATGTTGTCCTTAATGCGCTTAAGGCAAACAGGAATAGCAATTGCAACAGCTTTTGTTATAGTAGATCTGTTTCTCTCCAGGTCTTTTGAGTATTTGACGGATAATGCCTCCGATAGATGCTCCGTGCTAATTTCCATTGTGGCACCTTGAAGCTTCCTTTTCCTGGTCTGCCTCGTGGTTGCCCTGAAGAAGTGCTGTGTATTTCGTCATTACTCGAACCTTTGAAACAAGAAAATCCATCAAGCCATCTAGTCTGTAGAATATGTTTTGTATTTTCAAATCATCATTTGTATAATTAAGTTCGGTTTTTACTAACGACTCGAAAGCTTTTTGTGATTCCGCGGTTTTGAAGAAATAATTTGCTGTTGTCCATTTTCGATAAAACAAATATCACTATATGTGCGTACTTTTTCGCTCGACTGTTCAAATCTGAATAATCTGCCTTTACTGGAGTAAGCCCTTTATAAGTATGTACCAGAGACCTGCAATGAGCCTCTAATTTTCGATCACACTCGCTCATTTACTCGGCTTGCTTGTGATCGCCGCCCTTGTTCGACACACTCGAAATGATCGCAAGCACATTGAGTCAGAACGATGAAGCTCTTTCCGACGCACGAGTAATAGCAGAACAAGCGCGATAAAGCTTTTGTCGAACTAAGCAATTACGATCGCTGCCCGCTGCTGGACGGGTACTAGCAAGCCTTACGCCAGCCACGGGCAAGCCTTTTCGATCAACACTCGCGCTTACTCGGCTTGTTGACGGCGAGCCGCCATATGCTTTTTATGCAAATGTTGTTGTGTTTCCAAAACTGACGAACAATAACATGCTACAAGAAGAAAAGAGAGGACCGTGTGCAAAATAGAAATGCAAAATATAGGCTGATATGGTATCTCATTTTCTCTCGCAAGCTGTTGTTTTTGGGATGCTTGTATCGATTGTGTACAAGCTTTGATCGTCACGACTCGCGGCAGATTTTTGACTTCGGCAACAAGTACGGGCGATTACTTGCGACCGAAGCTACGAGTAATCGCGATCAATGATCGTCAATACTCAAGCGCTTTTGTGTTTTTAAGAAAAACGAACTTTTTATACCCGTTACTCGTCCTAGGTGAGCCCTGGGCGCCTAGGTGAGCCTTGGGCATTTCCCCCCGGCGAAGTAATACCGAACGGTGGTTCCGCCGGGACTCGGGATGGGGTGGATTGCTTAGTGGGTGCGGTAACTCAAGTCCCACACTTTGGTTGCTACGTCCTAGCGCCAAACCGGCTTTAAAGCTTTCAACCACCACTACAATAAACGAGAGCGTAAGTTAAAGTCGGCCCTGCCCGACTTCGAAATACCCGTTACTCAGCTCAGCTCGGATAAGTATGCAACATTTTTTTAACTCGGCCATTTATTATCCGATCCTTTTGAAAATTTGTGAGATTGTAGATATTGGCCACATAGACTACACTGCAAAATCTGAGCACGATATCTTAAAAATTGTGGGAGTTATTCAATATTTTTTATTGCGGGGGCGGGAGGGGGCGTGGCCAAAATTTCAAGCAAACTTGATCTGCCTACAGACAATACTAGCTTACGTATAAAATTTGGTTGCTCTAGCTCTTCTAGTCTCTGAGATCTAGGTGTTCATACAGACGGACGGACGGACGGACAGACGGACATGGCTATATCGACTCGGCTGTTGATGCTGATGAAGAATATATATACTTTATGATATCGGAGATGCTTCCTTCTGCCTGTTACATACATTTGCACGACTTTAGTATACCCTTTTTACTCTACGAGTAACGGGTATAAAAACGAGAGCGTAAGTTAAAGTCGGCCCTGCCCGACTTCGAAATACCCGTTACTCAGCTCATCCCGGATAAGTATGCAACATTTTTTTAGCTCGGCCATTTATTATCCGATCCTTTTGAAAAATTTGAAATAGGTGTTCATACAGACGGACGGACGGACGGACGGACGGACAGACGGACACGGCTATATCGACTCGGCTGTTGATGCTGATGAAGAATATATATACTTTATGATATCGGAGATGCTTCCTTCTACCTGTTACATACATTTGCACGACTTTAGTATACCCTTTTTACTCTACGAGTAACGGGTATAAAAAATAAAAAAAACCCGTTACTCGTAGAGTAAAAAGGGTATACTAAAGTCGTGCAAATGTATGTAACAGGCAGAAGGAAGCATCTCCGATATCATAAAGTATATATTCTTTATCAGCATCAACAGCCGAGTCGATATAGCCATGTCCGTCTGTCTGTCCGTCCGTCTGTATGAACACCTAGATCTCACAGACTAGAAGAGCTAGAGCAACCAAATTTTAGGTGTAAGCTAGTATTGTCTGTAGGCAGGTCAAGTTTGTTTCAAATTCTGTCCACGCCCCCTCCCGCCCCCGCAATAAAAAATGTTGAATAACTCCCACAATTTTTAAGATATCTAGCTAGCTCACCTCAGTGTAGTCTATGTGACCAATATCTACAATCTCACAAATTTTCAAAATGATCGAATAATAAATGGCCGGGCTAAAAAAAATGTTGCATACTTATCCGAGCCGCATGACGTTATTAAGCTCTAATTGAACTGAGTAACGGGTATTTCGAAGTCGGGCAGGGCCGACTTTAACTTACGCTCTCTAAACGAACAAGCCCAACAAGCAGCGATCGCTGAGTTTATATAGATCGCATTTGAAGCATGGGTGAGCGAGTGCACTCGTGACGGCTCGTTGCAGTTCTCTGGTATGTACACAAGGAACACAGGTAGCAACAGGTAAAGTAGTCAGGGTCTGAAAAAAACTAAATCCTTTTGAAAGGGTTACGCAATATTAGGTAACAATTCACAACACCATCAAAAGACAATGAGCAACTTCAAAAATAGCTAGTACCTATTGAAACGGTCACTCAAGGGTAGGTAAAAAATCCACCCACTTGTTAGTTGTAAAGAGCAAAATCAGAAAAGGCCAATTGTAACTACCTATATTATGTGTTACCTATCTCAGTAAATCATAAAACACGCTATAAATTTTTGCCTGCAACGTTCTTCTTTTTCTTCGTTTGTTCTTGTTCTTCCCAAATATTATTTACCTGTAGATTAAATCGCAAATATCAATTTAACGTTTTCTGAGCGTTTCCATATGAAAGATACTTATTTTTCAGTTTCGTAAACATGTGACTAGTTGACTATTTGACAGCTGTGTTGCTGTGTTCTCATTAATGAGCAGTAAAATGTGCGATAAAACCAATAACAATAATAATAATACAAAGCGAGCAGTTCTGGGCATGATAATAGACCACTGCAATGAAACCCTTCGTGCCTTTGTAGAGTGGGAGATTGACTTCGAGGAAACTTGTGCGGAAATTGCAAACGATTTTGATGCTCCTGCTGAGAGTTTCACGTGCTATTGCAAATTCCATAATAACACCGCCATAAATAAATGTCATGATAAATTTTAATGCTTAGAATTAAATCTTTATTCAAAATTTCTCGAACATATTTGCCTGGAACTCTGCATTAGCCTTCTCCATGCGCACCATGATCTGCAAGCGAGCAGCCGCTTGTCGGTCGAGCACCTCCGTCCGCTCTCGTGTGGCAGCCACCATTGCCTTCTCATACTGCGTCATCTCGGCCTTGTCCAGTTTCCTTTTCTTCTGGGACCCAGACTTTCTTCGTTTGAAGAAGAGGAGGAAGATAAGTGCACACTTAGCTGCTCACTTGAGGCGCGAGAAGTACAAGCCTGCTCGGGATCGGCGAGAGCTCCGGTGTAGGCTTGCGGTTCGTTTTGGATCTCGGCCATATATTCCTCCCACAAATCTTCCTCCAAAGTGACTTCCGGCTCTTCTGAAATATTTTAAACGTTCCATTAACAGACGCGGATGATTTTTGATATAGAATAAACTTTACCTGTACTGTCCGTCACGTGAGGTACAAAATTAACCGATTTCACGGCTCCCAAAATTTGATGCATTTTTTGGAAGTGCTTCCACTTTGAAGGAGCACCGCCTGAAACTCCTTGCGCCTTCAATTCAGCCCTGAATATAAAAGATCAAATTATAAATTGTCCTTGATTTTAAATTTGTAACTATCCTTACTTATATTTGCGCGTCAAATTGTCCATTTTCGTCCGAACGTTTTCCATTCAAGCTCCTAAAAGCCAGCTTCCCTCAGTTTGACTGCCATCTTTGCATATAAAAGCGTGTTCAGAGTCAATTTTTTGTGACAGCTTACATTTGGGTTGCTTTTAATCTAGTATTTTGTTTTACAGCATTTACATCACTCGGGGCGAATGGACACATATTTTAAATATGTATGTCTTTTTTCCTATGGAAAATATGTTACATATTTTTTGATATGTGATAATATGTGAATATATGTACATATCTGCTATAGTGGAAATAGCCTCTAAGGTGGCAGGTTGTGGCAGCTGCAACTTTTACAAAACATTAATAAATAGACTAATATATATTACCTATGCTCCGAAACCACTGAAGTCGGTTGAAATTGATATTTTCGAGTCTATCAAAGTTAAAAAACTCAACCAAAAATAGTGTCCACTTAAAACTTGAATGTGGAACATTCAACTTTGAAATAACACAGTTTTTTAATGCATTCACATTAAGAATTAATGCATCTTTTCAAAAAAATCAACCAAATTCAAATCGGTAATACCGTTTGGTTTTTATACGTTCACAAAATTGACAATTGTAACCAAAAAAGATATAAATTCAGCAGTTTGAAAAATTTTCCAACTTTGAACCACTGTAACAACCAAACTAATTGACCAAATTAAAAAAACCAAAGTTTTTTGGGCTATCTGGGCTAAAAATTTGCTCAAAAAAATCGAACATCAAAAATTGATTTTTGCAACGCCAAATTCGCTAATCCGGCCACTGTGCGCCGGCGCAGATTCAAAACATTTCGGTTAAAATTAAGCCAAAGAATATTAAAAGAAAGAAATTGATGAAAGAGAAGTACAATGGTAAAAAGGGAAGCAATGGAAAGATCTCAAGTGATGGTGGAAAGAATGATGCAAGTGACAGTGAAATAAACTGTGAATCTGAAGAAGACAAAATGGAAAGAGAAATTGAGGAAAATGGTTACGGCACGCATGTGTTGTTAGTGGAGGGACAGAATGGAAAAATTAACTGTGACTTTGAAGAGGATGTAATGGAAGAGACATTTGTAGAGTCACAAAATAGTAAGGGCACTCTTGAAACGTCTGTGCAGGGACAGACAAATAAAATAAATGAGAGAAAAGAAAATGATAAAGATCAGCAAAATTCTGAAGTTCTGTATCAATCGAGTCATGTAGGGGACTTCAATGTGCTCATTGATGTAAGCAAATCTGATTCTTTCGCTTTTGACCGAATGAAAAATGGTTTGTTCTTGTGGGAAAAAATAAGGAACATGAATTCAAAAGGAATTATTTCAATAAACTCAGCAGGAATAAAGATGTTCAAAGTTCGTTTCGCAAACATCTTTATGCAAATGCTTATGATGAAAGCAATGCTTTGAAAAATAAATATTTGAGAGCGATTATACCGAAAAGTTTTACGGAATCGTATGGCGTGATTTGGAATGTGCCTATTTCTTTTTTGGAGGAATAGATAATGCGCAACATTGAGTGTGACATTAAACCTACATCGGTTATACGGTTGAAACGTAAGGATCCCGAAAACGGTAACTTGGTTCCAACTTTATCTGTTGAGATAGGATTTTAGGGAACTGAACTTCCATCGGAGGCTACTCTTTTTTATGCAAGGGTGAAAATTTAACATTTCATTCCACAGGCTAAGCAGTGTTATCGCTGTGGGCGCATTGGACACACAAATTTCAGCTGCAAATCTGATGTAAGATGCTTGGCCTGTGGGCATGAGGTTGGTTGGCAATGTCAATGTCAAGAAGTGCATTCATTGCAACACTGAAAAAACAACAAGAATACAATATTGCTTTAAATTATGACACAAACTTTCCCAGTGTAGACACTCGGAACAATAAGGGCAACTTGGTACAGAACAAAGACAATAAAGTGAACAATATATTGAATAAAAGCAGATACAGCTGCGTAATGAAATTGAGACCGGTTGCTCCGGTTCAAAGCACCATTTGTGCTTCCGCTAAACAAAGAAGGAGATAGTGGACATAAATATAAGTATCCTGAACAGGATGCTAAAGATTTGGGAGTTCTGTTTGAAAAGTTAATAAATATGTGTTTTCAAAATTTTTCAAATGATGAAAATAGTTGATCGCTTCTGAACCAAATTGAAATGATAAGAAACAAGAAGATAATTGTCGCGAAAACTTTATTAGATTTGTCATCACAAACAATTTCCCAATTATAATCAGTGTTATCTGATTGTTCTACATATATTATTAAAATAAACTTTAAGTAATATTAAGAATAAAAATGAGAATTTTGTAATATAATATACAATTATTAAAAGCCAATATATATAATGTTGAATTTTTTCTGAATTATCGCAACTTTGATATAGTGTGCCTTTCTGAGATTTTTTCTCGTGATTCCACACATCTAATGTATAATCATAAAATGAACAATTTTTATTTTCTGGAAAAAAATAGAATTGATGGTTATGGTGGAGTTGCAGTTGGTTTCAGGAGTAATATCAGGTTTAGAAAATTATAATATAGATCGGACAGAGATATAATTGTGGCGAAAACCATAAATTTAAACTGCAATTTAACTGTGGTTTCGGTATACTTTGAGCCACAGTTGTCAATTGCGGACTATGCACATGAATGTAAGGAACTCTTTCATTTTGCTGAAAAAATTTGTGATAATTTTCCTCTAATTGTTGAGTTTAAAGTCTTATAACCTAAGGTGAACAAATTTTGATCCAAAAAAGTGCTAATGTGGAAGGTGGCTGAAATTCAGAGTTCTGGAAATGTTTGAGAACTACGTAGCTCCTTACAAAATGCTTTGAATACTTCTACCCAGATAGTGGATCCAAAAAGAACACCCAAATTTTGGTGGAATAATGAACTTTCAAGACTGTTTAGAATCAGGTCGGCTGCGTATCAAATAGCACGCAGGTTTTTGAGTCCGGAATATTTTCAACTGGCATCCATTGCAAATAAAAATTTTCTCAATGCTGTTTCTGCAACAAAAAAAGAAAGTTATAAGAGCAAAATGGAAACATTGAATAAAAACTCCAATCCCAGAGAAGCTTGGTCTTTCATGAGGTCCTTGAAAGGATCACATGAGTGAGTTGCCAGTAACTGGGACAGTACAAACAACGTAAAGTATGTTGAATACTTTTAACCCTCTAAGGCTACTTTCCAAAATAATAGAAAAAAGTATTCAAATAATTTTTTTTAAAGTGAATGAATGCTTCTAAGCTCAAATATGTACTTAGAAATAACGTAGAATCTTCGGTTTACCTGTAAGGTGAGAAGAAAGGAAAGCGTGCCTGAAGGCACGCTTGGGGCTTCGAGTGAAAAAAAAATTTTCAAGTAATGAAGATTTATTTTATTTTTTCTTATGGTATTCTAAAAAACAGTTTTTATTCGCTGTGCAGCGTAAATGCAGATTGCATTTCATGCATATGCATTGCGTTTGTGAAGATTTACAGTGCTTGCAACTTCTTTTTCCACTGTTTCGATCCAACCAATGTGGGAAATGGTTCAGCTGGTCAAACCGCAAGTCCGATATTGGATGTTTTGATTTTTGACCATGTTTGAGCTCATGCTGAAAAGGTCGATGAGAGAGTGGAGAATGCTTTGCCCGCTCTGCCTGCGAGGATGGTGAATTTATTGTTCGTCCTGACTGAGAGGATGGCGACTGGTTTGCCCATCGCGGTGAAGATGCATTTTTGGTATTGATTGGACGACCCGGTAAGTTTTTGTTTTTATATGTCACCAGCCCTGCGGCTAGTGTTTCGCGAATATCTGGGAGTGCGAGTAATTATACCCGTTACTCGTAGAGTAACAAGTAAGGGCGCTGCAGTCGAGTTTCCCGACCACAAAATACCCTGTTCATTTATTTGTTTTTGAATTTTTGAAGATGTCATCCTAAATGTAGGCAATACTTTTCTAGTCCTGATCAACAACTGCTGCTTTTATCAGCTCAACTGTTTCGCTTATGTCCGCTTATGTTATGTTATGGTCCGATCTGATTGTACTTTTCAGAATAGATAGATATTGAGCCTAGCTTGATGTATACTAAACCACGAGGCTCTAACTTGAAAATTGTGGATCTGACGGCTTTTTAGGTCTTGGATTTATAGAGGAGGTCTAGGTTTTTTGGGGATAAAAGGGGGACGGGGTGGAATTATTCAAATCTGAAACAAACTTGATCTGCGTACAGCATAAATCTACCTTCGTGCAAAAATTTGTGGCTCTATCTCTTATAGTCTCTGAGATCGACGCGTTCATACAGACAGACAGACGGACAGACGGACGGACGGACAGACGGACAGACGGACAGACGGACAGACGGACAGACGGACAGACGGACAGACGGACAGTCGGACAGACGGACAGACGGACAGACGGACATGGCTATATCGACTCGGCTGTTCATGCTGATCAAGAATATATATACTTTATGGGGTCGGAAAATTTTCCTTCTCCCTGTTACATACATTCGCACAACTTCATGATCCCCCTTTTCCCATTTTCAATGGGAACAGGGTATAAAAAGGGTATACTAAAGTCGTGCAAATGTACGTAACAGGCAGAAGGAAGCATCTCCGATGTCATAAAGTATATATATTCTTCATCAGCATCAACAGCCGAGTCGATATAGCCATGTCCGTCTGTCCGTCCGTCCGTCCGTCCGTCTGTATGAACACCTAGATCTCAGAGACTAGAAGAGCTAGAGCAACCAAATTTTATACGTAAGCTAGTATTGTCTGTAGGCAGATCAAGTTTGTTTCAAATTTTGGCCACGCCCCCTCCCGCCCCCGCAATAAAAAATGTCGAATAACTCCCACAATTTTTAAGATATCGAGCTAAGATTTTGTAGTGTAGTCTATGTGGCTAACATCTACAATCTCACAAAAGGATCGGATAATAAATGGTCGAGTTAAAAAAATGTTGCATACTTATCCGGTTATTAAACACTAATTGAACTGAGTAACGGGTATTTCGAAGTCGGGCAGGGCCGACTTTAACTTACCCGCAATTAAAAATATTGAATAACTCCCACAATTTTTAAGATATCGAGCTCAGATTTTGCAGTGTAGTCTATGTGGCCAATATCTTCCATCCTCACCCATTTTCAAAAGGATCGGATAATAATTGGCCGAGTTAAAAAAATGTTGCATACTTATCCGAGCTGAGCTGAGTAACGGGTATTTCGAAGCTCGGGCAGGGCCGACTTTAACTTACGCTCTCGTTAAAATTATGTAAAAGCTCGCGAAACAAACAAATACAAAACAGCAGGATGCTACCATTAAAAACAAAAAAGTTTTTCTAACTAAGACTGCTAAGAAAGCTTTAAAGACAGACAGACGGACGGACGAAGCTCAATCGACTTAGCTCGTCACCCTGATCAAGATTATATATAGTTTATGGGGTCAGAAATGAATATTTCTATGCATTGCAAACTTCTGGGCAAAATTATAATACCCTTTGCTACACTCAAAAAAAAAAACAGTCAAAATCGCCCTAACATTTAGAAATTCGCCTTAAAAAAGGAGTCAAAGGCGATTCACCATATATCTTAGAAAAATTATCTCTAAAAATAAGACAAAGACTTTTTGAAATTAAGAAAATATTTACTATAAGCTAGAAAATATTTTCTTAATTGTAGAAAAGCATTTTCTAGATTTTAAAAAACCTTTCTGGATTTTAGAAAAGGCTTTCTAGATCTTAGAAAAAAAACTTTTTCAAGTATTATTGACAGGAAAGGGAGTGGGGGGAGACTGGAGACAGAACAGGAAGAAGACTACTACTACTACTAAGAAGCGTTTATATCCCCTTATATACTATTTTTATAGGATATTTTCTTTCTGTCGGTTCACTAAAGTTTCTTTCTCAAAATCACATTGTAATTAGCAATCAATATTTTAATTTCTAACTTAACCTTGCCTGGGACTTGAACTCGGGACCTCGGGGAAACTTCAACACGAAAGGCGTCTTATCGCACTCGACCACCAAGCTCGCGCGTGAGTCACAGTAAAGAACGCAGTCAAATGCTAAGCACTCAGCTCCCCCTTTATATTCCGAAAGCAGAGAATTCGAACTTGAGAATTACATGCGGTGTCTTTCCGCCTTGCAAAACCGAACGTACTGGGTAAGGTATTCTAGTCTAGAATTTTGAACAAAATAATATTTTAAATTTTATTTTAGTAATCTACATATGTTAAAGTACACACACAGAAGTCAA
>JAWNNO010000580.1:0-90572 GCA_035044985.1 Lordiphosa fenestrarum
GAATAAAATAAGGGTTTTTCAGGCCAAAATCCTCAGGAGAATCACTGGTGCCGAGTGGTTCATTCGTACAAAAGACATTGAAAAAGAGTGCGGAGTCTCTATGGTTGGAGACACTATTAACAAGCAGGCTGCCCGCTACCTGGATGGGATCAGAGCTCGAAGGAGGCTAAAGAGGATCCATCCCACAGACCTGGCGAGTAGAGCGATAAAGCCTCTCTCTTCGAGCAATACCCTTTTGTAACATAGTCCGACTTACCTGTAAATATTCATCTACACCTGTAAATACCCACTTGCATTTGTAAATAATCACCTCAACTCACACAACCTACCATAACTTACTAGAAGTTAAAATCCTTCTACACGGAAAAAATCACATCTCACCACAAACGGCTAATGCCTATAACTAAAAATCAACATACACCATAATATAAGTTGCTCTCAAGAGCAACAGTAAATTGTACAAATTTAGTAAAGGGGTTCTAATTTAAAATAATCTATGGATAAACCAAAAAAAAAAAGAGGTTATGTCATGTCTTGCGAGGGTCATAAATAACCTGTCAGGAAGTTTTTTCATTATAACGTCTTTAATTGTGTTGTTCATTGCATTAGTGTAGATGTGTGTGTTCAGTGTATTGTCTTCCAAAGTTAGTTTACTTGAAATAACAAATGACTTATATTCTAATTCTTCGACAAACTTACGGATGCTTCCGTTAAATTGAGTGTTGTATAGATGTCTTAGCAGTTCTTCGAATGAGGTCTGGACCTTGAAAGCGTCGATGAGTGCGCTTTTGAGTGCTGCCCAGTTGCTAGCTGCTGATAGTTGGGAATCTCGTTGGGCGTCTCCAGAAATTTGCATTTCGATTGCCTCGAATAGTACGCTGTGTTTTCGAACATCTCTTGTTGGGTACAGTTGCATAATGAAGTCGACTCTTCTTATGAATGCGCAGAGGTCTTCCGACGATCCAGTGAAAGTAGGCACCTGCCTAATTTGTCCTAGAGCTTGGCTTAGATGATGCTCTGATAGCTGTAGTACTGCTGGTGCTGATGTTAATGCGGATGTTGGTGTTGGGTCTGGCATGTTGATTGGTTTTTTGGGGATTTTTTGTTTAGATTGTTCACTTGTTGGTGATGTTTCTTATGGGGTATGTTTGCGATTTTTAGTATTTTTTAAAAAATCGACTTGCTTTTTCACATAATTTTGTAGCGGTCACACTAGAATTTAAGCGGGCTTTAATTGTAAAAGCGTTTTTTGGGGTGCGAGTTAAATATCAATTTTAATTTTCATATAACTTTGTAGCGGTCACACTTTGTTTTAAGCGGGCTTTAATTATGAAAATTTTTTTTTGCGCGTCACGATTAGCGCTCACACTTTGTAGGTTTAAGCGGGCTACGACGACTTTGATTTTATTTCACGCGGGTTCTTGTGCGGACAAGTATACAACGTTTAGCACTGAGTATTTTCTTTGTAAGTGTTCACAAACCGTACTAGCACTAAGATCTTGATCGATCCTTAAAAACGTCAGACTTATCCTACCGACTGCGCCAATGAGAAGTCAATGGTTCGGTTTAAATAAAAAAATATAATTTCTTTCTACGCTGCCTCTCGATGTTTTTGCGCATTCTGCTTTGTGATTCCCAAACGGTTATGCCACGCAGGCATGGAGAGACTTTAGAGAAACGTTCAGTTGGTAGGCATTGATCGCTGATGATAGAGGGTGGTTCCTCTTGAAACAGCTGTACGATCTACCAGCCTCCTTTGTGGTGTTGTGTCTCCGTTTAAAGTTGTGCGAAAGCATAAACATGACCTCGAGCCGGCTAAAAACTGCAGGTTATAATTTCTTTATTTATTATTGACAACTTATGTTTTGAAGTATTACAATCTTAAGAACTAAGATGTGTCGCGGTTCCGATGTCAAGTAAAACTCGATGTGTGGTTCTGCAGCTGCTGCTTAGCAAACCTCGGTTAATAGCTTTTTGGGAGTCAAGATCAAAAAGATTTTCTCTCTTTTCTCATTTCATAATTTGAGAGTGGATTATATCAGCCGATAATTTGAGCTGCATCAGCGTTTTGTTCTTGGTGGGAATAACGATTGGAGCGGATGTTGATGCTTGCGTTTTTATGTTTACGTCTGAGCCGCCTGAATTGATATTGTCACCAAAAATATGGAAATTTATGTGTTTGGATTTTTTGGTTTATGTGTGTGTGTCTGGTTACAACTCAAGTGTTAGAGTTTATTTGTGTGTCTGTGTTATGTTACTACTTAAGTGTTAGATTATGATAAATGAATGGGATCTTGTATTGGATCTTGGAGTGGTGGATATGTGACTATATAGATGACATCTCAATTCTTATCACTTACTTTTCTTACAAACCGAATTTCAAGTCCATTTAGTTATTTAGCATGCAGAATTTTCCGACCTAACGGTCAAATTTTGTCAAACACGTGGCCAATTATTTTGCATACTTTGCTTACAAACCGAGTTTTAAGGCAATCGGATAAAAAATCAAATTTTTCCCATACAAAGTTTTTCGACGCTTTTCCTGCTTTTCCGGGTGGAATTTTCCAAAACCCCGTCTTAGTACTCACTTTCAGCATAAGACAAAACTACTGTAAACGAGAGCGTAAGTTAAAGTCGGCCCTGCCCGACTTCAAAATACCCGTTACTCAGTTCAATTAGTGTTTAATAACCTCATGCGGCTCGGATAAGTATGCAACATTTTTTAACTTGAAGTTTATTATCCGATCCTTTTGAATTAGTGAGACTGTAGATATTGGCCACATAGACTACACTGCAAAATCTGAGCTCGATATCTTAAAAATTGTGGGAGTTATTCAACATTTTTTATTGCGGGGGCCGGAGTTGGCGTGGGCAAAATTTGAAACAAACTTGATCTGCCTACAGACAATACTAGTTTACATCTAAAATTTGGTTGCTCTAGCTCTTCTAGTCTCTGAGATCTAGGTGTTCATACAGACGGACGGACGGACGGACGGACGGACGGACGCACGGACGGACAGTCAGTCAGGTTGAACAACTTTATATATATTGATTGACGATGGATAAACTGGAAGAAGAGACCACCAAAACTTGAAAAAAATCAATTGCTATTTGTAAAAAAAAGGCCATTTTTAATTTGTTACGAAATTTGGGAGTCATTTCTCATGAAATGCTTAATACGCAGTATAAGTTTCATTATGGGACGGCCATTACTTAATGAGGAAAATAAGTTTTAAAGAAATAAGTGAACTTTTTTTATTAAGAATGCTTTGACGCTCAGCAAATAAAACACTAATTTTCCGGAAATCGACCGTTTTGATTTCATTGAAAATGTTCTGGAAATATCCTTACAATAGTTCAAGTGAGCTTTAAAGTTTTCAAGATGCGATGGACATGTCTTCATGGTCTTCCTATGCAAAGCGATTAAATAAAACAAAAATAATATGAAATTAAGCTTTAATTTTGTTGGTCATATTTGTATTTGTTCCGTTATTTCTCCTTTTTGGAACCACGTCGAAGTCAGCAGCAGCAACGTCTTAAACATAGTTTGGTCATTTTCGATGGGAATGACGCTGTGATATTTGTGAGTACCAGTCACAGTTTTCGCCTGGTTAAGTCCTCTGCAAATTTCGCTGTTTCAGCTTTGTAGACAAATAATACTTCTGTTTTCTCAAAATTCTTATTGGCCCAATCGTACAGCGCTTCGGGAGACAAAATATGCTCGGCTGTGTTTACGGCTCTAAGACTAGCCCGTGCTGCATGACTTTTTAAAGTACCACCAATGCCATCGCATGCGCCTTTTCCATGCGCCTTTCCAAAAAAGTGCCACTCCCCGGGAATTCCAAAGTCTTCTCGATGCTTAGAAAGATTATTAAAATAAAAGCGTTTCTTAAAATGTTGACCGGCTCCATCGCTTAAATAAATTAATTTTTCGGTACCAACTTTTCCCTTAGGAACTGCACAATTTTTTTTTGGAAGCAATAAAATGCAGTTGTATTGTCCTGCAATTCATGGGAACAATTGAGCCATGGCGTAATTCTGTTTGATTTTAATAGTAGTACACCACATTATTTTTGTTTCATTTAATCGCTTTGCTTAGGAAGACCATGAAGATATGTCCATCCCATCTTGAAAACTTTAAAGCTCACTTGATCTATTGTTAAAACAGTAATCGTTATCGACATCGAAAGCAAACCAAAAATTCTCCGCCAAATAAATAATGTTTCTTATTTATAAAAACTTAATAATTTGAAGACATTTCCAGTCAAAGTTGTTTGTGAACGTGCCTTGATTAAGCCAAATTGGAATAAGGCTCGGTTATCAAATACGCGAACTCACAAAAATTATCTGTGCAAGTGCGCCAAAACACAAAACACACAAACACAAGCTCTATACTAACACGCACAAGCTTAAAGCCAATTGTCGTTGCTATAAACAACAACCACAACAAATATGGCTCCACCAACTAAACGTCAGCGGGAAAAAACTGCCACTGACCTGGCGGCTGGGAGGAGCACTAATGCCGAACCGGAAAACAAGGCTGATGCTCTTCCTCCTATGATGCTTTAGCTCATCGAACTTAAATTCGGGGAACTGACCAAGGCCATCACTGAAGGTGTTCTCCAGTCGGAGCAGCGGGTTCTGCAAGCGATTTAGGAGAAGCTTGTGTGAGGAGTAACTCCTCACAGGCCGTGGATTACAGGGCCACGGCGAATTGGGGAAAGCTCTCTCTTGGAGTGGTGAAAGAGAGAGAGCGAGCTGTGGAGAGTTGGAGAACAAGGGCCGTGGCCTTAGGGCAAAGGCCTTGCTTCAACGGAACAGCAGCTGGAGGACGGCGGCGAGCGGGGATTGGCTGAGAGGCGCAAAGCTAACGGGATCGACTGTTCGAGACGGCTGCGAATAAACGATTCGTGTTGCTAGGCAGCACGAAAGCAGCGAAAGGTCCCGTTACAGCGACAGCAGCGAAAGGCCTCGATGGAACAGCAGCAGCGAAAGGCCCCGGCACAGAGACAGCAGCCGAGGCGGATGAAGCCAGGCAGGCGCCGTTTGAAAAAACATAACGGTGTCTGGGAGCACACAGGCCCTGCTTGAAGCAACGGAACGGGGCCTGCGAGCCGACTATAAAAGGAGCGGCTGCCCTGAGGACGGGACAGTCGGTGATTTACGAGTGCGCGGAGCAGAGTCAATAATTGTGAACCTAAGTGCGAGCGAACGGGAACCGAGAAGGCAGAGTGACGAAATCTGGCGGAAAGTCGAAGCGATTGGCTCGACATTAATTTGCAAGGAAGTCAACGATAGCCAGTGGGTAGTGCGAAAGTCCTGCGAGGTCGGAGCGAATAGCACGACGAAGGCAGACGGGCACTAGGAACTGAGCGAGGACTTCGAGTCGGTGTGTGAGCAAGCGCGAACGGGCGAACGTAAAGATCTGAAGTGTAAAGTGAATTGTGAACTTAGCCTAAGGCTTATTACTAAGTGAGTTACGCCCACCAAATATAGACTCAAGTGCATTTAAAACGTTTTGTCTCCTTATTTCTGGCAATTCTTCAATAAATTTGTTGAAGCGATCCCGGAGCACCCCTGAGCTACGCCCAGCTGCAAAGGTTCGTTACAACTGGCGCCCAACGTGGTATTGCAAGAATAAGAAGATTAAAACAGCGTAAAAATGGTACGAGCGTGGATTTATAACCTCAAAAAGGAGGAGTTGGTCAAATATGCCAAGGAATTTGGGTTGGAAATGAGTGGAACAGTGGAAAACATGAGGAAAGAGTTCGGTGAATGGGCCCAAAGTATGGAAAAGGACATAAACGTGGGTCTGAGGATCGAATTATCCAGACTTCATGCCAGGAACAGCCCAGCAAAGGATCAATTACAGCTACCAGGGCAAGACCTCGAACTAGAGGAATTATCTATACCAATTATGAACGCTGCAGCAAGAAGTACGCGGAACCAGGAAACTCGGACGTCGTCGGAGCAACCCCCAAGGAGTGACTACTCGAAAGTAGCCAAACAGGTGAGACAATGGGGCATAAGTTACGATGGACATGGAAAACCACTAGAGTTTATTGAACAAGTGGAATGGTCCGCAGACACATATAATATAATTTGAGGCAGGAAAGCAGACCGAATAGGTCGCTGTTTATGGCAGTCAGCTCTCCTAATACAGTCGGGACAGAATTTCAGGCACCGTATGACGGTTGTCATAGATGTGCAAGGATAGCCTCACAAGGACACGCGCATGCGGATGGTCAACCGCGAGGAGAAGGATTCATAAAGAATCCCTCACAAGCATGCCGGAGGTGCGGGCAAGCTGGACATTTCGCCCGAGAGTGCCAAGGGGCATGGAGAGAATACTGTTGGCAGTGCGGACGGAGGCGGAGGCGTTAGGGAAACGATCGTCGACCCCGGTTCGCGAGGGACGAACGGGAGTCGGCAGGACCAACCCCTCAGCATTAATAGGAGAATTAAGGGACGAGGGAGCGCATTTGTCTGCAACGGTGCTGATCGGAAAGACAGCGTACAAGGCCACAATCGACACTGGGGCTACCAGTAGTTTTGTGAGCGAGGAAATGTTGCAGAGAATGCGTGGGGAAGGATCGTTAAACCGAGTAAGGAGACAGGTGAGGATAGCAGATGGCAGGAGCAGCAATGTTTGAGAGAAATTCGAAGCAAAGATAAATTTCGGGAATAAGGAATTGTCAATGAAATTACTGGTCTTGCCAGGAGTCATAGATGGACTGGTGTTGGGATGGGATTTCCTAGTAAAGGCCGGTTTGAAAGTGGAATGTGCGGGGTTGACAATTAAGATCCCACCAAGAGGCAGAAGGAATGGTTGGTTGGTTGGAGGAGAAAATATCGGTGGCAGTCGTGGAAATCGAGAATAGTCAAAAAGAACCAAGAGCAAGAGATGAGCCTGAAGTAGAAAGTCCAGAAACGCGCGTGGAAAAATTTTTGCAAAAAGAATTGGCAGAATTTGCAAACGTGAACGGTCTATCGAACATTATACAACATAGGAAAACTATGAAGGACGACAGGCCGGCAAAGCAACGGTACTTTCCAAAAAATCCGAAAATGCAGGCTGAGATAAACAGCAAAGTGGATGAACTATTGGAAAAGGGTTGCATTGAGCCGTCAAAAAGTCCTCATAGTGCACCAGTGGTAATGGTTAAGAAGAAGAACGGAAAATGGAGGTTTTGCGTCGATTTTAGGGACATGAATGCACGATCTGAAAAGGATGCATATCCACTACCTAGGGTGAATCATATCCTTGAGCAATTGAGGGAAGCGAAGTACATATGTAGCCTCGACTTAAAGGATGGCTACTGGCAAATTCCATTGGAGCCGGAAAGCAGACCATGTACAGCCAGGAAGGTTCCAGGAAGGGGGCTATTCCAGTGGCGGGTGATGCCGTTTGGCCTCGCATCAGCTCCAGCCGCTTTCCAACGAGCACTGGACCAAGTAATTGGTCCAGAAATGATGCCTCATGCGTTCGCATATTTGGACGACATCATTGTGATTGGGCGGACACTGGAAGAGCATATGGAAAATCTGGCCGAGGTATTTCGCAGATTGAAGGCAGCAAACCTCAAAATAAATGTCGAGAAGTGCGAATTCTTCAAAAAGAAGTTAAGGTACTTGGGGCATATGGTGACTGAGGAAGGTATTAAAACGGACCCGGACAAAGTGGCGGCAATAGCGGAGCTCAAACCACCCACAAATGTCAGAGAATTAAGACAGTATCTGGGGGTAGCGTCATGGTACAGGCGGTTTGTACCGGATTTCGCGTCTACGGTACAACCATTGAACTCTCTACTTAAAAAGGGAGCTAAATGGGAGTGGACGGAGGAAAGACGGAATGCGTTCGAGGAAGTTCGAGCAAGACTTACGTCTGCACCCGTACTGCTGTGCCCGAATTTTGAGAAAGAATTCGTGTTACAAACGGATGCGAGCAATTACGGTTTGGGAGCGATATTGACTCAGTCATCAGACGAAGGAGAGAGAGTTATCTCCTTCGCCAGTAGAACTTTCAGCGCAGCAGAGCAAAATTACTCTGCTACGGAGAAAGAGTGTCTAGCGATAGTTTGGGCAGTCCGTATACTTCGGCAATACATAGAGGGATACCGTTTTAAGGTCATAACGGATCACATGGCACTAAAATGGCAGAATTCTATAGAAAGTCCATCAGGGCGAGTTGCAGGATGGGCATTAGAATTGCAGCAATACGACTTTGAGGTAGTGTACAGGAAAGGCAAACTCAATGAGGTGGCCGATGCACTCTCACGGCAACCATTGGATGCCGAAAAGTGCGAAAAACTAATGTTAGCCGATGAAGGTGAGAGGGTCGGGTGGATTCAGAGAATGGAGGAGAAGACTCAACAGAATCCGCAAAAATTTTCGGACTATTTAAAAGAGTCGGGAAATTTATATAGACATATACCTCATCGAGCGGGACATGAAGAAGTAGCTGCGTGGAAATTGTGCGTGCCAGAAAAAGAGCAGAAAAGGGTGCTACATGAAAACCACGATGCGGCAACAGCAGGGCACACGGGCACAAGGCGCACAATAGCAAGAGTGACCGCAAGGTATTATTGGTCCGGAATGCAAAGGGACATTCGCAAGTATGTCGGGAGATGCGAAATATGCCAGAAATACAAATCGCACCAATTGCAAGCGGCTGGGAAGATGCTTACGTAGATTCCCGAAGAGCCGTGGGCAACGGTGTGTGCAGATTTCGTAGGGCCATTGCCTCGACCGAAGCATGGGAACTCTGTGTTACTAGTACTGATCGATCGATTTTCGAAATGGACAGAACTAGTAGCACTAAGAACGGCGGTGGCCTTGCAGAAAGCGTTCAGGGAACGAATCTTGGCGCGGTTCGGAGTACCAAAGGTGCTTATAACAGACAACGGAGCACAGTTCACGAGTAAGGCGTTTAATCGATTCTTGGAAGAAATGGGGGTATCTCACCAATTTACAGCGCCATATACTCCTCAAGAGAACCCAACGGAGCGAGCAAACAGGACGGTCAAGACTATGATAGCTCAGTTTGCAGGCTCCGATCAGAGAAGGTGGGATGAGCTGCTACCGGAACTCACTTTAGCAGTCAATTCCAGTGTGGCGGAATCAACAGGATACACACCTGCGTTTCTCGTACAAGGAAGGGAACCACGGTTGCCTAATGCCTTGTACGACAACAGCAATCACGGAACAGGACACGCAAAAAGGGATGCAGGAGAAAACGCGAAGAAGTTAAAGGAGATTTTCGAGGTGGCAAGGAGAAATATGGAGAAGGCAGCACAGTATCAGGCACGCCACTACAACCTGAGAAGACGCGCTTGGAAACCAGTGGTAGGCGACGAGGTATATGCCAAAACGCACCATCTCTCGAAGGCATCGGAAGGATTCGCTGCAAAATTGGCACCCAGGTATGAAGGTCCCTATCAGATTATAAGCTTTATATCCCCAGTAATCTGTAAATTGCGAGAAAAAGGGAAACAAAAGCTGAGAACGGCACATAGCGGACTAAAACCAGCGAGTCAGGATGAAGAAGAAATCGAGAAAGGGGAGGGAGCAAAAGCCTAGAAGAAAATAACCTAAAAGGAATAAATTTCAGGCTGAAAGGAAGAAAATCTGGAAGGAAAAGGGTAAAAATTAAATTCAGGGTCATTCAAACGTTTACAGGGTATCGAGGAGTCGACCCCTAGAAATAGGTGAGAAATGCGGCATAGAGAGTGGTTGCAGCGTCGGCCAGGAGAGAGAGAGGGACGGAGATAGTGCCAGGAACCGTTGCGAGACTCTCGTGCAAGAAAGCTGGCGAATAAACGTTAATCTGGCGTGATCGCTGCGCAGCCGCGTGGAGACCGAGGCTTCATGGTACACGAATGTAGGAAACTCGGTCTATTACAAAATGAAGACGACGACGTTGAACAGCGGAAAGCGAGAATGTGAGACACGCAGAGGTGTGCGAGGAGGCGTGGCCAGGTGGCGTTTGCCGTTTCTGGACGTGGGCCGACGGGGCAGCCGAATCCCAAGTCGGCGGACGACGGTGCGCAGGCCAGCCGACGTGCTGAGCCTGGACACGTCGTCAATACGTGGGTCGACCGGGAGGTCGTCGCCGCCGGCGTCAACGGCGAGCACGTGGGAGTGGGGAAGCCCCAGCCCTCGGCCAGTCTCACCCACCTGCAGCCTCGAGAGCGTCTGCGACATAGCGCCGCCTGTCTCGATATCGCCGTCTCCGGCGATATGGGGCGTGGAATGGGCGTACGAGACGGAGAAGGTGGAGGCAGGTGGGTGGGTACCGTACGAGGAGGAGCAGGACGACACCAGAAGCGGATGGAGGCCAGCACGGCCGCCGACACCAATCCCGGAGGTAGTCGTGCTGACGGACTCCGACGAGGAGGAGCAGGGCGTCCCATAGGCCGCATGGAGGCCAGAACGGCCCCCGACACCAATCCCGGAGGTGGTTGTGCTGACGGAGTCGGATGAGGAGAAGCCCCCGGGCTCGCCGCCACGCAGGCCGGCCAGCTATGGATCGGCGGAGGAGCCGACGAACGAAGGAGGCGCGGGCCAACAACACTGGGGTCACGCCCCCCTTGCGTGACCCAGACACGGCGGGCGTATTTCGCCGAGGGGCGGTGGTTCTACGAAGTCACTACGGTGGCCACGTGGAGCGAGCCCCTCGTGTCGACAGAGGAGCCAGATGAGCAGAAGTAAAGCTCCTCCGTCGTGATAGAGGAGGTGGACGAGGAGCCGGACGAGCAGCGGGCATCCAACGCCCGGGATCGCCGAGGATTCCCTCGGGGCCCAGAGGAAGGCAGCCCGGCGGCGACCGAGCCGCCATACGCTACATCGGCGACGACGGCGGAGGCAGACGCGGCAGAGGAGGAAGCGGCGGGGAAGGGGCCGTGGGTCTGGCCGGCTCCAGGGCCGACATGGAGGCAGGAGTCCTCCTGGGCGGAGGCCCAGCGGAACACCCGGTGAAGGGAGCTGGAGGTGGAGGAGTGGCCAGCGGAAGTGCGGGCAGAGGTGGCGGCGCAGCGGGCACGCGGAGCGCCAAGCCGAGGCGCGCAGCTGCTGTGGGTCGGTGCCATCCGGCACCGCCTCGAGTGGGGACGTGGAGGCCCGTGGGTGTTCCGGGAGGTGGAGGGACCCCGGACGGCTTAAGAGGGAGAAGGCAAAACGGAAAAAAAAAATTTAAATAAATAAAACACAACATTTAACATGTAACATTTAACAAAACAGTTTTATTAGGCATATTACACAAACACAGGAACAAACGCTTGGCGGGAGCCGGGGCGGGGTGTGCGGGAGCCACCGACGCGCCTTACAACACAACACAGAACGAGGAAAACACGTGACGAGCGTCGCCAGGTGAGCGGACGCCACCAACACGGCACAGTAACACAAAACAAAAAAAATATATAAAAACACAATGTGTATGTAGGTGGGCAGCAACATCAGGGAGGGACGGCAGGTGCAGCTTGGCCAAGGGCAGGGTGAGGCGACGTCAACACATCAAGCCGGCATCTGAAAAAGCAAACGGAGAATATATAAGGAGGGAGCCAAGGGGAAAAGGGGGCAGCGAGCACTTACCTGTGCGGAGAAGGTGGTCCAGAGGGGGGTTACCTGTTCAGGGGGAAAAGAGCAAGAAGCAGAATTAGGCTTGAGTTTTAAAAAAAGTAATCACAAAGCTTACCTGGGGAAGCAGCATGGTTGAAGATCGGAATCGATATTGATAGGGGAAGCGCGTCGGTGGGAAATACCAAAAAGATATCGGGAGCAAGGGTCACCCTAGCAGGGGAACGGTCTCACTGGCGCAGCCTATCGGAATCGATAGCATTATCGATAGAAATGGCTACGGGATGGTGGAACTGCCCGGGGAGTGGCGCGAAAATTTAAATTGGGCGGGAAATTTTAATTTAAAAATCGGTATCGGCGATAAGGTACAATGAGGGGAAAAGGAGCGGGGAACTGTCCTGGGAGTGGCGCGAAAATTTAAATTGGGCGGGAAAAAATGGATTACAAGGTAGCCACGGCGAATTGGGGAAAGCTCTCTCTTGGAGTGGTGAAAGCGAGAGAGAGAGCTGTGGAGAGTTGGAGAACAAGGGCCGTGGCCTGAGAGACAAAGGCCTTGCTTCAACGGAACAGCAGCTGGAGGACGGCGGCGAGCGGGGATTGGCTGAGAGGCGCAAAGCTAACGGGATCGAATGTTCGAGACGGCTACGAATGGACGATTCGTGTTGCTAGGCAACACGAAAGCAGCGAAGGGTCCTGTTACAGCGACAGCAGCGAAAGGCCTCGATGGAACAGCAGCAGCGAAAGGCCCCGGTACAGAGACAGCAGCCGAGGCGGATGAAGCCAGGCAGGCGCCGTTTGAAAACACATAACGGTGTCTGGGAGCACACAGGCCCTGCTTGAAGCAGCGGAACGGGGCCTGCGAGCCGGCTATAAAAGGAGCGGCTGCCCTGAGGACGGGTCAGTCGGTGATTTACGAGTGCGCGGAGCAGAGTCCATAATTGTGAACCTAAGTGCGAGCGAACGGGAACCGAGAAGGCAGAGTGACGAAATCTTGCGGAAAGTCGAAGCGATTGGCTCGACATTAATTTGCAAGGAAGTCAACGATAGCCAGTGGGGAGTGCGAAATTCCTGCGAGGTCGGAGCGAATGGCACGACGAAGGCAGACGGGCACTAGGAACTGAGCGAGGACTTCGAGTCGGTGTGTGAGCGAGCGCGAACAGGCGAACGTAAAGATCTGAAGTGTAAAGTGAATTGTGAACTTAGCCTAAGGCTTATTACTAAGCGAGTTACGCCAACCAAATATAGACTCAAGTACATTTTAAACGTTTGTCTCCTTATTTTGGCAATTCTTCAATAAATTTGTTGAAGCGATCCCGGAGCATCCCTGAGCTACGCCCAGCTGCAAAGGTTCGTTACAATTTCTTCTTGCGCGTCGAAGATTATTTCGTTCTTGATCTCTGCGAATAGCTCGTTGAATTCTCATTTCCATCCGGGCCGTTTCACGGGCTGCCTCTCTTTGCTCTTGTGATTGAGAAGCACGAAATTTGCCCTTCTTTCGCGGCGCTCCTCTCGTGCAATTTGTCGTCTTTCTTCAGTCAATTGACTCGTGTTGTTGCGAATCCTAATTGCATTACGGCTTTGTTGGGACAGATTTGATCTTCTGGGTCGCGGCATTGTTAACAACAAATCAAACAAAACAAACAAAACGAACAAAACAAACAATTCGAGTGGCAGTCACAGACTGCTATTTACCGGTGTTTGGAACATTTATTTTAATACTATTTATGAGCGATTGCCCTACAAATCAAACAAATTAAAAATCACGACAATCCGTCCAGCCGTTCTTAAGTTATAAGTGGTGTAACTAACCCCACCTTGTTTTATATATATAGATAGAAAGAAATATTTACATACATATATATATATTTATTTATTTATTTATTTGTGTTGGTGGGAGGCTTCGCTTGAGCCGCAAGAAAAACATGAACAAGCTATTGTGGCAGAAAGAATAACACAGTCCCACTCTTTATAATACGTGTGCTTTATTCAAGTGATCGACACAAACTGCCGCTCTGCTCTCAGGCCGACTCCCATCAACCCCCGTTTCTCATGCTGAGAGTCACATCAGAGAGCAGAACTCGAAAGAGAGTAGTACTCTCGAGAGAGTGGCGGAGTTCTCTCATGGTCCGTTATGTGTGTCTGTGTGTGGGCTTGTGCCTCTGTCCTACTACAACTCGGCCATCCTGACCATGAGATAGTCCTCGATCTCACGTGCATACAATACTTCTATCTTAACCTATAACAATGGTTTTACAATAATCTTAAGACTATTTACAATATTTACAGTTTATATTATCAACAGGATTTATCTTTTTATCCAATGCTTTATGTTTTGAATGCTCCATACGCCCTGATAAGGATTGCGAGACAGTTGAAAGCCTTCGACGTCTTTTAACACAAACCTGTCGTTCTTTAATGCCTTTTCTATTACGTAAGGTCCCTTGTACTTCGGTAACAATTTCCTAGAAATCCCTGCGGTGCTGTCAAAATTCTTTACGATTACATAGTCTCCTGCCTTGAATTCCTTTGGCGTTTTCTTTTTATCGTTGTACTGTTTTTCATTATATGTTTGCGCTAATGATTGACTAGCTTCCGCACTTCTTCTAATCTCTTCTAAGTTCCTTTCACCAACTGTATCTAACTTTGCTATTCCTTCTAATTTTTCTCTCAGATCATCGCTAACCTCTCCTCTTTGCGCTAACCCAAAAAGCATCTCACTAGGAAGCTGCTTAATGCTTCTATGTATCGTATTGTTCATGGAATGTTCAACCTTTTGAATTACTACGTCCCAATGCAGACCATTTTCTGGTTCTGTAAGTTTTGCGATCATCGGCCCTAAACTTCTATTGATGCGCTCCACTTGACCATTCGCCTGCGGCGACCCTGTTGCGATCTTAATATGTTTCACGTCATACTTCTCCGTAAAGTCTTCAAACTCAGATGACGTAAAACAGCTACCCCTATCTGAAATTATACATCTGGGTTTGCTGTATGCTCGAAAGTAATCTTTCAATGCTGAAATCACTTCTCTCGTGTTTGTTGTCTTCGTGGTATATAATCTTACAAATTTTGTGAAGCCATCTACTACCGCAAAAATGTGCTTCTTTGACCTTCCTTTGTCTACCGGGCCATAGTGATCTATGTGTATAGTATCAAAAGGCTTATTGCCCTTGGGTATGCTGTGAAGCAAACCGTCTCCCTTTCCAGTTTTCGGTGAGAACGCTAAGCACTTCAAGCAATTCTCTATATGATCCGTCACTTTTTCTTTCAAGTTTGGGAACCAATACGCTTTCCCAATCGCGTTCATCATCTTGTCCCTACCTATGTGTCCTAACTCATCATGGTATCTGTACAGAACATGCTTCTCCATGGCTTCTGGAACATAAAAAAGTACTCTTTCGTCATTAGTCTTTCTGTATACAATACCGTTTCTCATCTCGAACAACTTGTGCTCTTTTTCCTCTAAAATCTCTTTGATATCCCTTAGCCTTGCATCCTTGTTTTGACAAATAACTAAATTATTCTCGAAACTGTTTGCTTCCGTGATCATGATGTTTGTGCATCTGCTTAACGCGTCTACGTGTTGCATTTGCTTACCTGATCTATGTACTAGTTCATAGTCATACTCTTGGAGCTCTAAAGCCCATCTCGCTATTCTGGGATTGAGGTTAATTTTGTTCAGAGTCAGTGTTAACGAGTTGCAGTCTGTCACTATCTTGACGCGTTTTCCCTGCACATAAATCCTAAACCTGCGTAACGCATAAATTATGGCTAACGTTTCAAGCTCGAAGCTGTGATATTTCGCTTCTGTTTCTGTTGTACGCCTGGAAAAATAAAAAATTGGGTGTAATTTCTTGTCTTCCTTCCTTTGCAGGAGTACTGCTCCGAATCCTATTGCACTGGCATCACAGTGCAATTCAATATCGTCTTTATGATTGTATATCGAAAGGACGGGTGCTTCTAACAGTTTTTCTTTTAAGTTCAGAAAACAACTCAGTTCCTCTTCTCCAAACTTGAATTGCTTATCCTTCTTTAACAGATCGTATAACGGTTTCGCTTGTAGGGAGAATCCCTTGATAAACCTACGGAAATAAGAACATAGTCCCAGAAAGCTTTGTACTGCTTGCGTCTTATCTGGGATTGGGAAGTTCTTTACCGCTTTATGCTGGTCTGCATAAACTCGCATTTGTCCATCCTTAGCTCTAGCTTGTTTCGTATTAACCTGCTGAATACTTCGCTTAACGTTTCCATATGCTCTTTTAAGTTTTTGCTGGCGATCATTATGTCGTCCATATATAAAATGATCTTATTATCCCGAATCATGTCAGCAAATATGCTGTTCACGAACCTCTGAAACACTTGAGATGCGTTTTTCAAACCCATTGGCATCCTTAAAAATTCGAATTGCCCTAATGGGGTGACAAATGAAGTGAACTTAATTGATTCCTTTTCGACAAACACATGAAAATATCCATTTTTCAGATCAAGCTTTGTGAACACCTTCATACCTGCTAACCTATCTAATAAGTCATCGATCAAAGGCAATGGATAATTATCCTTTATCATGTACTTGTTCAAAATTCTAAAATCAACACACAGTCTTAAGTCTCTCGTCTTCTTTTTAACAAGTACCACCTGTGACGCATATTCCGAACTGCTTGGCTGAATAATGCCTTCCCTCAAATATTCATCCAACATTTGCTGTAACTTCTCTTTTTCTGCGTAAGACAGCCGCCTAGGCGAGCAGCTAAACGGTTTCTCTTTTTCAAGACGTATCTTTATTTCACATCTGGTCTCTGGATTTTCTGGCCTTTTAGCATTTACATAGTCATTTTCCAGCATCTCAGTAAATGTACATCGTGTCTTATAATCAACTTCCTCGCCAATGTCATACACATTCTCTGCTTTTCCATTATCCAAAACATTTATCCTCAACATTTCCCTTTCGAAGTCATCTTCTAACGATTTTCTAACTATTTTCTTTGCCTCACTAACTGTTTCCATCTCGCCAGCTTCTAACAATTTTACTTTTCGCTCACTAACTGTTTCTGTTGCTAACAATTGTTCATTTACATCTTCATTCGCTTCTGTCAATTCCACCTTTTCTTCACTAACTGTTTCTGCTGCTGACCATTGTTTACTTGCATCTCTAATCTTTTCTGTCTCATTTTCTCGTATGCCTGAATCATCTTTACAAATCCTTTCTTGCTCACTGCTTGTCTTCTCGTCTTCTAAACTTTTCGAACCGATGTCATCTATTTTCTCAATCGTTATCATTTTCAGGGCGTCAAGATTAACATTCAAATCACATGCATCCATGAAGTCTCTACCAAGTACCACTTCGTAACTCATAGACTCGTCAGCCACCACAATCAAATTAAAATATATCTTTAATGAATTTCTCGTAATGTAACATAATATTTCTCCACTCGTTTTTAATTGGTTTTTATTTAGCCCAAAATAAATTTCACAATTCGGGTTTAAATTCAATCCCTGTGGAATATGTGACTTCTTTACGAACGAAATGGGGCTGCCCGAATCTATGAGGCACTCTGAAATTAGCGACACATTAGCGTTATCTCTAAAAAAAATCTCGAAGTACCTTACATAATTATTTTTATTCTCCGTCTTCTTCTGGGAGCATTGCGCTATAAAATGATCCAATGAGCCACACCCATAGCAGGATCCTGGTGGTCTCTTTGGCTTGCGACAATCTTTGGCCCAGTGCCCCTTCGAGTTGCAGTTGTGGCACCGCGATACCCTGTCGGCACCTTGTTCCGTGGATGGCTTACCCTTGTTGTTCAGCACATCTCGCCCTGGTAGACGTATCTCTGCAAAGGCCCGCAGCATCCCAGTCGGATCGTCAAAGCATTGAACACGCGCTTGAACACGTATGCTCTCCAATGGGATACCTTCGATGATTCCATCTAGCAGCTCGTCGTTATCAATTTTGATGTCTCGGGCCAGCATAGTCTTCTCCTCAAAGTAGACTGCAAACCTTTCAGCCGATCGCCAAGTCCGTGCTTCGAAATTGCGCCGCATCTCAGCCTTTGATAACTTGGCTCCGTATGCCAACTGCAGGTGCTCCAATAGCTGATCCACCGGTTCCACGATGCGCGCCGGATCCGCGTGAAGCCATTGCAAAGCGCCGCCCTTCAATTTGCTCACGCAGAGCAAGTGACGCTGAGTTTCATCCAACTCGTACAATCCTGCCACATTGCCCAGTTGAGCAATCCAGTTGCACACGCTCGTCGATCCACTGAAATCCATCAAGATTTCCTTCGCCATTTGAAATGCTGGTGATGCCCATCCGCCACGTTTTTTCTCTGTAGGCTCATCGAAATTCTTCTCAGCATTTGCCATCTCTACTTTTCGTTGCGCGGCTACACTGCTGGTGACGTCATCAGTGTTGCTGTTCTCTGCTTGTCTGTTTTCGTCGCCGTCTTGTTCGGCATCTCCGTTTACTGCGCCGCCGTTTTTTGTGATACTGGTGTCGTCTCTTTCTAGCTGACGCCGAACTGGCGCGTTTTCGCCTTCGCTTTGTAGCTGCATTGACTGTAGAAAAATTTTGGTGGCTTCTATTTCATCATGCAACGATTTTAGCACGATGGCGTTTTTGGCCACTTCCTCCTTCTGCTTCAGGATTGTCCAGTTTAATGGTGCATCTTCTGTGGACTCTGCGGACATTTCAGGCTGTGCTGTGTTGTCGTTGTTGTCCTGGTCGAAGCTGGGTGCGCTGCCTCGCTTCTCGACCGGCACTTCGTTCAGCCTGGCCACTAACTCCGCTTTAGAGCCTTTTGTGTCCATTGCCAAAGCCGATAGCCACTTTTTTAATGTTTGCACTGACACTTTGTTAATGTTTATGTCGTTGTCCATTTTGCTTTTGGATTTTTTAACCACTTCTGATTTTGTGGCAGAAAGAATAACACAGTCCCACTCTTTATAATACGTGTGCTTTATTCAAGTGATCGACACAAACTGCCGCTCTGCTCTCAGGCCGACTCTCATCAACCCCCGTTTCTCATGCTGAGAGTCACATCAGAGAGCAGAACTCGAAAGAGAGTAGTACTCTCGAGAGAGTGGCGGAGTTCTCTCATGGTCCGTTATGTGTGTCTGTGTGTGGGCTTGTGCCTCTGTCCTACTACACTATGGATCATTTACATTAAATAATATTGTTTGTAAAAAGTATAATGTATATATGCCGTAATCATAAATCCGCGATGCTTCTGTGTTAGGGCAGCAGACTGGGAATAGCAACAAACAGCCTATGCCTCCATTTCTTTCCGCCAGTTGGCGCTCAAAAACCCGGTTCGTAACAGTTTCGTTTAAATGTTTAGGTATTGTTTAAATTGTAGCCGTTTTTTTTTTGTTAACTGGTGAGGTGTCCGTGTGTTGGTAATTGTGCACACTGTGGGCATGGGGAACTATCGTACCATGGAATGGCCGATGCTTGCCGGTGTCTGCCCACTCACTTTTCTGTAAGGTTCTTGATCCTGCTATCTGGCCTTAGTATTGCATCGTACATGAGTATGTTGACAAAGCAATTACTTCTAAGCCGATTGTGGAACAAACTTCCGTTAATATCACTCCAAAAAACTAAGCTCATCCTTCTCTGTTCATTATCAAAATGTGAACAGCCTTTTAGGTAAACTTCGCATGTTGTATACAAACAGTGTCTCTTTTAATGCGAATGTGATTGTATTCACTGAAACGTGGCTTAACTCCTCTGTCTCTGACTTCGAACTCTTCGGCAGCAACTATTTTACATACCGTCGTGATCGCCAAACCCGTTTAGGTGGTGGTGTTCTTATCGCTGTGAAAGCTGATTTTTCCTCGCAACTCATTTCTTATGACAATGTTCATAATATCGAATTAATCTCTGTTCGCATCAACATGAGTAATTTTTACATTTATGTAACATGTTCCTATATTCCTCCTCATTTAGAATTAAGCATATATATGTTACACCTATCTGATATACAGTTTGTTTCTTCAATGGTCACCGATAGTGACCATTTTATAGTTTTGGATGACTTTAACCTTCCATAAATTTCATGGATGCCTCTAGATAGACCTAATTTTTTAACACCAACAAGTCAGCACGACTTTGTAGACTGCTTTGTAGAAATTTACAAAAACTGGTTCTCAAGTTGATTTCTCCAAATATGCTGTAGCTAAATCTAAGTTTGTTGTTCTCAATACTGAGTGCAACAACAATTACCTATCTCGATGTAAAAATGATTTTCGCGAAAACCAAAAACTCTTCTTCACATTCGTAAATTCTAAAAGAAAATCTTCAATATTTCCACCCTCACTGTATTACAAAAACGATACTGCTACAAATAGTGCGGACATTGCTCACTTATTTGCAAATTTCTTCCAATCCACATACACATCTACAACCTATCACTCATTTTCAGTTATCCATATGCACTTCCCCACACTTTTGGTATTGTAATGCCTGTTATTGACGAATCTGACGTTTATCATAACTTAAAGCTTATTAAGCCGTCTTTTTCTTCTGGGCCTGACAACATTTCTGGGTGTGTCTTGAAGTTTTGCGCAGATGCTTTATATAAGCCTTTGACGCATTTATTTCAAATGTCTCTCAATAAATCATTTCTGCCCACTATATGGAAGGAATCTTACGTTATACCTCTCCACAAAAAAGGTAGCAAATCTAATATCGAGAACTATCGTGGTATTGCCAAGCTCTGTGCAATCCCCAAGCTATTTGAAAAAATAGCAATACTTTTGCAGCTCCATAATCTCTCCGACTCAACACGGTTTTATGAAGCGTCGTTCTACAACGACCAATCTTCTTAAGTTTACCTCCATTATCCGTCGTGGTTTTTTAGAAAAGCAGCAAACTGATGTGATCTTTACTGACTTCAGCAAGGCGTTTGATTCCGTTAATCATCTTTTGCTTTTGGATAAACTTTCACTAATAGGTTTCTCTGACCTACTGCTCAAATGGATCTCTATGTATTTGTAGAGTCGGACTCAGCGAGTCTTATTTAATTCTACTTCTTCTAAAGTGGTTAATGTCTCTTCTGGTGTCCCTCAGGGGAGTCATCTTGGCCCATTGCTATTTGGTCTATTTATCAATGACCTTCCCCAGGTAATCACGGCGTCACATGTTTTAATGTATGCGGATGATGTAAAAATCTGTCTAACCTTTAATGGTATAGAATCTTATAATTCGTTAGCCTACAATCGTGGTGCCCAAACAATCTACTGTATTTAAACCATTCGAAGTGCAAGTCCATGACATTTCACCGGAATAATCATCACTTTTTCAATTACTCTACTCAACCTTGAACGCATCCACACGGTAACAGACCCAGGGGTTCTTTTCGACCACAAACTGCGTTTAATGATTTTGGCATTCATTAAACGTTGGTCCAAGGAATTCGACGATCCATACATCACCAAACTGTTGTTTACTTCTCTTGTTCGCCCAATCCTTGAATATTCCTCTTGCGTTTGGTCTCCTCAGTACGATAAATATCAGGATCTTGTAGAAAGTGTTCAGAAAGAATTTCTTCTGTTTGCATTTCGAGGCTTGAACTGGGATCATCATCGCCTTCTACCATCTTACACTGAACGGCTACGACTAATAAACCTGCCAACTTTGAAGAACCGCAGAACATGACATGGTGTAATATTCATCCACAAGCTGATCCATGGTGATATCGATTCAATTTTCCTGCTAAGCCAGCTCCGATTTGCGGTTCCAACAAGACTCACGCGGTCGTATCAACCTCTAGCATTACACACTTGTAGGACTAACTACGCTCTATATGATCCTTTACGTGTAATATGTTCAAATTATAATAACCTGCACCATTTGTTATCAACTGAAAGTTCACTGTGCAATAATTCGTGTAATATTTTATTGCTTTCGTCCTCTCTACGATCTTGAATCTGTCTTCCCCGTCCACTTGATGTGAGCCGGGGCATATCGATAAAAAAGAAACCCCCTAACATGGACGGTGAAGCAGATCTACATATTGTACCCATTTAATTTTAACGTTGACAGAAAATTGGCAACTATTTTTATACAAATAAATAAATAAAATTAAAGTACCCTATGCTTGCCCTAACGTTGACTGTATCGGCGGCTGCGGTAGTGGCGTTGACGTCGACTTAAGCGGAGGCTGCGTCGTTGGAGCTGGTGTTGAATTACAGAGTTCGTTGGCTTGGCTATGAAATGTTGCAGCCGCTGGCTCAGCACTTTTGGCTGCGCTTGTGCTAACATTGTAGTTGTGTTGGCATTTGGATATTTGTTGCAATATTATTTTTTGCTTGTGCCGACTTTGTTGTTTCTTTGACATTTGGATATTCGTTATTTACTTGTACGAAGTGGGTTTGCTGGAGCAGCGTTAGTGGCAGCAGCTCTGATTTTGCTTAATAATGTGTCAATGGCATAATCAGCGTCTTGAGTGGACTTTATCTCCATGTGTAGGTAGAGGGAGTCACTTAACTCGTCCTATGTACGTTGGAAAAATAGTTCTGTTTCTGCTTGAGGTTGTTTTGAGGACTCCAGGCCCACAGCTGCCAGGATTGGCAGATGGTCAGACGACAGGTCATACTCCTCGTGCACTGTGAGGAGATGTCTTGGCAGCCCCTTATACATAAAGATATCCGAACAGGTGGACGTAGCTCTTCTATTATATGGCTAGTAGATGGGCCTTCCATGGCCAGGGCTTGTGTGGAGTCCCCACAAATCGTCTGGTGTAGTGATATGAGTTGTGAGTTGGCCCTAAAGTCACCCCATACCCGGTGCTTGGCATTAAAGTCTGCTCAAATGATGAATTTTTGGCCAAGTTGTCCGTGAAGCATCTCGAAACCAGAAGAGCTCCGTAGTAAGAATGGTGGCAGGTAAGCACCTTCAACAAGCATCTCACCAATCGCCGTTAGCTGGGCGAGATTATTGAAGACAGGGAGGTGCTAATGTATCAGTTCCTGCTTCACTAACACATAATTTAACAACACAACTTTATCTGTCCACGAACCAAAAAGATATGCTCTGAGAGGCAGTTTTTGGTAAATTCTATTCGTCTGTGGAACGATTTACCTCACCACCTTAAAACTATTAGAAGCACCCCTCAGTTTAATATAAAACTTAAAAAACACTTGCAAACTGATGTTTGAAATTCACTTATTATGGAAAATCAAAATTAAATTCAAAAATAATATATAAATTAAATTTTTAGAAAATATCATTATGTAAAAGTACTCTCCAAGCGCTATATACCACTATGTTTAGATGAGTGATATATCGCTTAACTCGTCAGATATGAGCAAAAATATGCGTACGAATGTAACGTACGTAACGCAGGAAATGCCCATATGCATTAGAATAAGTTAGTAATTTTTCTTTAAATCCTAATCATTGAAATTATTGAATCATTGTAGTGACTAGCACAATCAATATATGTAAGTCTATTTGTACTTGTAGTGCTGAGATAAAAAATAAATAAAATTAAATTACAAAGCAATATAATTTCAATTCAAAATGTGCTAGCCGAAATTGGGCTGTCGTAATGCCACTGCTAACTTTCTCTTTCTCCAGTTCAAATGGCTCCAGAGCAATCAAACCAGTGTTCCCTGCTTTTTGATCGAGCTTAACATTCTAAAATCGGCAAGCATAGCTTTGTTGCCGATTAGGTCTCTTCAACAACATCCAACCGAGACATGCCTTTTTAGATGCTGAGAAATCGATACATGACAGTTCCGAAATATAAAATAGGGATACAAAAGCATTTTATTTGGATCTTGGTGATAGAATAAATTACTTTGCTATCAATTTATTGTATTTACATTTTTAACATGTACAACATGTACTATAATAACGTATAAAATATATAGCATTTACGGTATAATTTCACTTAAATTCAGGGCATATTACAAACGCAGCGCCTTCTACACATTCACCTTATGCATTTCTTATTAGACTTATGAAGAGGGCGATATCCCTGTAAATTATCTATCAAATAATCTCTATTAATGATCGGATACGAATGTACATGCCATGAACACCGACTGATACCAGTTTTCACAAATTCTGTCTGTATTAAAAGCATTCATCGGTGTGTGTTTTCCATTATAACTCATAAGTTCCTTGTAAAATTTGTCATCAAATCAGATAGCAATCAATTATCGAGTTTTAGACACTCAGACCGAAATAGAATAGTTTGTTTCAGTGTAGACCGGATATGAATTTTCTGAAATTAATCAAGAGAAAAGTATGAATTAATTTGTGCCAAAATCAGTCACTTCAATATAGATATATTATTTTGGTCAGACGCTTGCAGTAAATTACATTATCAACATTAGCCTAATATAAAGAAGTTTAACGTTATCAGCTTTTCCGCTCCCGTTTAACCAATTTAAATATGTCGACATTCAGAACGATCCGTTGAAAATATCGATTCGGCTTTCAACGCGCATTATCCTTGTCATAAGTATCAGCAGAAAGCTAAAAACACAATTGTTATACTCTCTAGAGTATATGGAGTAGAGTATATTCAGTTTGTTTTTTTTTTGCCGGCTAAAGTTGTAAGGCTCCCAACATCTTCACCCTAATCTAAGTCAAATAGTCAAAAATCAGTCAAATTCTTATTCATTCTCATTTTATTTTAATGCTTAACAAAATCAATAGAATTGACAATACACAGCCCCAACGGGGTCAAAGTCGAGTTTCTCTCAATCCTTTGGCCTGTGTGCTTCTAATTTTCGCACAAGAGAATGGGACCTACAGTATAACGCACAATCCGAACGGCAGAGATTTTTTGAGAAGCTATTTCATAGCTAGTTACTTCACAGCTGGTGCCAACATCTGGTAAACGTGAAGAAGGTGTATAAGTTTCAAAAGAGGTGGGATCGAACCCACGACCTATGGCACAGCAGCGGACACACTAACCGCTGCACCACACCCGGCCACCTTATTTTTATACCCTGTTCCCATTAAAAATGGGAAAAGGGGGATCATGAAGTTGTGCGAATGTATGTAACAGGGAGAAGGAAACATTTCCGACCCCATAAAGTATATATATTCTTGATCAGCATGTACAGCCGAGTCGTTATAGCCATGTCCGTCTGTCCGACTGTCCGTCCGTCCGTCTGTCCGTCCCCCTTTTATCACAAAAAAAACTGTCAGACCGAGGACAGAGGAGTTATAAGCGAATCAATTGAGTTGATAAGAGCACCCCCCCCAGTTGTTAATCAGGACTAGAAAAAAATGTTGTCTACATTCAGGATGAATTATAGCTGTTACAAAAACCGGTTACATTCATCTTCAAAAATTCAAAAACAAGTAAATGAAAACAAATGAACAGGGTATTTTGTAGTCTGGAAACTCGACTGCAGCGCCCTTACTTGTTCTTATTGGGAGTGTAAGTATTTATATTTTTGGGTGTTGGAACTCTGGAGCAAGCCTCATCTAATTGTCCATTAAAAGTATGTAACATCCAGAAGGAATCATCTCCGACCCCTTAATTACACCGTGCTACAGTGGGAAAAAACCTGGGAAATGACCTAGCGTACACTGTAGAGCATGTCGCTTATATCACTTCCTTATACTCGGTTTTCCTCGGGGACCCCCAAAATCTAAAGATGTGGCCCAAAAACCGTTTAGTGCTCATTTTGCTCACTTAACTTGAAAAAACTCGCGAATGGACCGTCAGATTTTATATAATCTTGTTAGTTGCGATAGCGACGAGAAGATTCTAGTGTATATTAATCAATGCTTTCAGATATGTTACGCGGTGGCTTATAAATGCGAGATACAGATCTGGTATTTCAAACTTTTTTTTTGGAAATTTCTACTTTAACCACCACTGGCTTAACAATATTCCACTAAAAAATGTTGCATACTTATCCGAGCTGAGCTGAGTAACGGGTATTTCGAAGTGGGCAGGGCCGACTTTAACTTACTTACTTATGCATATATATATGTACTGGTAAACAAGTGGTAGCGGCCGCTCGCATATGTATATGCATACAAGTTAACAAAAGGCTTAAGTTACAGAGAGCGGCAGAGCGAATTAGCTTATGAGAAATGCAGGCTCAGCAATGTTAGGCTTGCTGCCTATAGTATGTTAAGTGTAAGCGAACGAAAGTGTTGCATTTGGACACTTTGTATTTAATTGTTTTTAATGGTATATATGTGTACAGTGAGCACTTGTTATGATGTATTACATACTACACACCCCAATTTGGTTGATTTTTTCCAAAAGTTTTTTAATGATTACACAGAAGAACAGCCATTTTGTTGTAGCCTCTTTGATGAAAAATTCTGGTTCAGGTTTTTCCACTGATTACAAAACTGGTCTAGGTTTGGCTCCATTAGCTTTTGTTTTAAAGATATAGCGGAAAATGTGTTTTGCATGTTTTTTTGATTTCAAAAAAAATGATGGAGGTCACACTGAGCAAACAATTCTGGGCTTATAAGTCTTTTGCGACAGAACACATATCAATGCAGCCCAAAAAATCAAGCGAGCAGCATAAGCAAACCAGAAGGGGCCCAAATTGGCCATTGGAAGGGAAACACCTTAGTCTATGCCAAATTTTTCAAAGGGCCTAGCCGAATAAGCATAGAAAAGCTGCCCCGCTCTAATCAGCACCAAATTTATATATGTGATAACCATCAGTGATAAGCTCACTCTGCTTAATTTTTAGTCTGATTGTCGCTATTAGAGTGGATTTATTTAGAGTTAAATCAAAAAACTGGGTTTTCTTAAGATCCATTTAACCGATTTGGTTAAGTTGAATAAATGTTTTAAGTGTCCTAAATACAATCCACAAAATAATTTTTTCACATTTTTATCACCCAAAATATATTATTGAATTTTGCCACTAATTGTTATGCTCTGTACGGTAGATACAGCATCAACAGCCAAATCGATATAGCCATTTCCATCTGTCTGTCCGTATGAACGAACAGATATCGGAGGGATCTGAATGGGACAAAAACTTCTTATGTCTGCGGGCAGATCAAGTTTATTTTCAATTTTTGCCACGCCCCCTTCCGCCACTGCAATTTAGAAACGAGAGCGTAAGTTAAAGTCGGCCCTGCCCGACTTCGAAATACCCGTTACTCAGCTCAGCTCGGATAAGTATGCACATTTTTTTAACTCGGCCATTTATTATCCGATCCTTTTGAAAATTTGTGAGATTGTAGATATTGACCACATAGACTACACTGCAAAATCTGAGCTCGATATCTTAAACTGTGGGAGTTATTTATTATTTTTTATTGCGGTGGTGGGGGCGTGGCTAAAATTTGAAACAAACTTGATCTGCCTAGAGACAATACTAGCTTACGTATAAAATTTGGTTGCTCTAGCTCTTCTAGTCTCTGAGATCTAGGTGTTCATACAGACGGACGGACGGACGGACGGACGGACGGACGGACAGACGGACATGGCTATATCGACTCGGCTGTTGATGCTGATCAAGAATATATATACTTTATGATATCGGAGATGTTTCCTTCTGCCTGTTACATACATTTGCACGACTTTAGTATACCCTTTTTACTCTACGAGTAACGGGTATAAAAACGTCATATCCCGCACAGTTTTGAAGATAGATGGTTCGTAGCTTCTAGGCATATATAGTAATCAGTTTGACCTTTCGATTTGCCAATGGAACGGTGAAGATCGGATGAACGGTTGTCGAGTTATGATCAAAAGACTGTTCGCTGCTGCAGCGCAGTAGCAGTGCTGCTTTTAGCTGCCACTGCAGCATCAAAATATATGATGAGCGATAATATTCTTGGTATAGAGTATTTTATAGTCGGGCTTGACCGACTTTCTTTCTTGTTCTAGTTGATTTTTTACGACAAAATGCAGGTTATGTGCAGGAAGTTCTTGTCTCCCAGATTGGGGGTTGTGTGTTCGAGTCCTGGTGCTGACCACACAATATTTTTATTTTTTTTTATTATCGAATTATTGAAGTCTCTATAGAGAGAAAAAAGTCGGACTAAAATTAAGTTTAAACGGACTCGACCTCTAAAATCGCAAACTTAAAAAAACGTTCTTGAACTAAGTACGTTTTACTCAAATTGAGTACGAACAATCTCAAAAAAAGTAAAAAACAAACTTAAAACAAGAAAGAAAGTCGGTCAAGCCCGACTATAACATACTCTGTACCAAGAAATTTTGTCTTTTGATCATAACTCGAAAACCGTTCATCCGATCTTCTTCATTCCTTTGGCGGATCGATAAGTTATTCTAATAACTAAATATGTCCAGAAGGAACAAGCCATCTATCTTCAAAACTGTGGGAGATGTGACGTTTTTTCTAAATTGCGGGGGCGGGAGGGGGCGTGGCCAAAATTGAAAATAAACTTGATCTGCCTGCAGACATAAGAAGCATATGTTCCATACACGTCAAACCTCTATCTCTTACCATCTCTGAGATCTGTGCGTTCATACGGACAGACGGACAGACGGACATGGCTATATCGACTCGGCTGTTGATGCTGATCAAGAATATATATACTTTATGGGGTCGGAGATGCTTCCTTCTGGATGTTACATACTTTTGCACAAACTTATAATACTCTATGTACCTACGGTACAGAGTATAATTAGTGTTGTCAAACTTAAATAAATTGTTGGTCTTTTTTAACCAGAAATGCCAAAGAAAAAACCAATGGGAACTGTAAAGCTAGAGACTGGCCCAAAACGCATCTTACTGGATATATTGCATACCTAGCAGAGGGCATTTTAATGTATTTTTATACCCGTTACTCGTAGAGTAAAAAGGGTATACTAAAGTCGTGCAAATGTATGTAACAGGCAGAAGGAAGCATCTCCGATATCATAAAGTATCAGGGTTCGTAAAATGCACAAATGATATTTTTCAGTCATGATAATTAACATCAATGAAAATAATTTTTATTTTCACACGTGTAAATAACATTTTTTTTCAGAAGAAAAAAATTATTTTTTTCATGAAACTAACACGAAAATTTTTCACACGCATGATTCTAACACGCGTGTGAGAAATTTTTGCAGCCTTCTGTAAAAAAAAATGCGAGCAAATTTTTTTCACAAAATTTCTCACACGCGTGTAAATAATTTTCAGAATATTTTTTACACTGCATTGGTGTTGGTGTGTATATGAGAGTCGGCTGTGTGTCGTATTCTCGGGCGCGGCTGCGGCGGCGGCTGCGGCTGCGGCTCGGCCAGGCACACTGAGCTGACAAACGGGGGTGGAAAATTTTAAGACGCGTGTGCCTGTGCCTGAGGGCCATAAAAATTGCGATCGGCTGCGTTCTGACCAATCAATGAGCTGTCATCTTTCTGCGGTCTCCGCGAATATCCATTTTTAGGCACAGTTTACGACTTTTTACTTTATCAGCAATGGAGTCGCGCGAGAGTGCCTGTCCCTTTTATATGGGGGTCATAAAAATTCGAGATCCGCTGTATTTGCAATGACCTGCCAACCATCAATGGGCTGCGAATCAAAATAGGTACGAGCTTACCCTTTTAAAAAAGGGATAAATGCAAAATGGATATTAGCAGAGACATTTCCAAAATACAGCTCATTGATTGGTCAGAACGCAGCCGATCGCAATTTTTATGGCCCTCAGGCACAGGCACTCGCGTCTTAAAATTTTCCACCCCCGTTTGTCAGCTCAGTGTGCCTGGCTGAGCAGCAGCCGCGCACGAGAATACGACACACAGCCGACTCTCATATACACACCAACACCAATGCAGTGTAAAAAATATTCTGAAAATTATTTACACGCGTGTGAGAAATTTTGTGAAAAAAATTTGCTCGCATTTTTTTTTTACAGAAGGCTGCAAAAATTTCTCACACGCGTGTTAGAATCATGCGTGTGAAAAATTTTCGTGTTAGTTTCATGAAAAAAATAATTTTTTTCTTCTGAAAAAAAATGTTATTTACACGTGTGAAAATAAAAAATTTTTTACACACTGTATTTTTTCATTGTGTTAATTTTTCTCGTGTTAAAAATAATGTGTGTTAATTTACGAACCCTGTAAAGTATATATATTCTTCATCAGCATCAACAGCCGAGTCGATATAGCCATGTCCGTCTGTCCGTCCGTCCGTCCGTCCGTCCGTCCGTCCGTCCGTCCGTCCGTCCGTCCGTCCGTCCGTCTGTATGAACACCTAGATCTCAGAGACTAGAAGAGCTAGAGCAACCAAATTGTATACGTAAGCTAGTATTGTCTGTAGGCAGATCAAGTTTGTTTCAAATTTTGGCCACGCCCCCTCCCGCCCCCGCAATAAAAAATATTGAATAACTCCCACAATTTTTAAGATATCGAGCTCAGATTTTGCAGTGTAGTCTATGTGGCCAATATCTACAATCTCACAAATTTTCAAAAGGATCGGATAATAAATGGCCGAGTTAAAAAAATGTTGCATACTTATCCGAGCTGAGCTGAGTAACGGGTATTTCGAAGTCGGGCAGGGCCGACTTCAACTTACGCTCTCGTTTTATTAAGCAAATGTATACAGAGATCTGTGCAGGGCTGCCAAGCTGCAAAAACATGTGATGTGCAGAGTTGCCAAATGTTCTGTGATGTACGCATACACACATTTGAATCAATGGCCGGGATCGACTTCCAGATACTCTTCCTTCACTTAGTGCAAAAAAGTCATTTAACCTTGACACAAAGCTAATATGCTCTTTCGCACTGAGAATATCAAATGCTATGCAGCGGCTAGCGAGGTTACACATTCACACATATGTGTGGACGCACATGCACATGATGTTGTTTTTGCCTAGCTTGCCTCCGGTCGATTCAAACGGTAAATCGTCAAAGATGTGCGTGAGGCCTGCGAAATCGAAAGTGAGAAAGAGACAGACAGATTGCTCACAGACAAATTTTGACACTGAACTGCGTCATTTGAGATCAGTCAGTGTGTTGAGTTGACTTAAAATTTTCAGTGCGCAGTAAAATGTCTAATGAAAAGCAGAAAAATGAGTGCGGGCCAAGTTTTTTTGTATCCGAGGACGACGACGAGCTCGAGAAACTACTTAATACTTTCGAAATGCCGGAAATATTGCCGTACTTAAAGGGTAAGTTTTCATAAAAATGTGCTTTGTGCTTGTGTTTTTTTTGTTTACATACATACACATAAACATATCTGTGTACAAAATTAAAAGAAGTGCTCAATTGAATCCCTTATACATATTTGGCAGTGTTTTGTTTAATTGCACTTTAAGCCATTTTATACACGTGTTTGTAAGTACTGCGTAAATTCTTGCAGTTTGGTGTACAGACGACAAAAAATATGTATGTGTATGTATGTATGCACGTATGAAGAATGCTTCTTTCATGATATATGTGATTTTCTTTCAGCTGCCCAAGTGACATATAATTGTTTACAGTTTCTTCAAAAAGATGACTTAGTCGAGGCAGTGCCACCTTTAGGTCTAAGGGTGCAATTTCGAGAGAAGCTTTTTATGTGGAAAAATTCAAAGGTAAGATATTTAAAATTTTTTATTTAAATATTTAAAACCGCTGTTTAAATGACAATTTTTTTTCAAGTTCGGCATTGACGACGAAGCTTTGTCCACGGGAACAGGAGTTCAAAGTTCGCTGGAGATACATAGCCCATCGCAGTCACTAAATATAATTGAAATAAAACATATCCAATATCTTACAAAACTGCAATCATTAATAACAGCGTTGTTTTATTTCATCAAGGTCGCAAGAGCTTGATTTAAGTATTTGGATACTTGGATCAAGTATCTTCACACTTATTTCGAAAACATTTCGTACTCACTTTCTAAGGATAAACATACTTAAATCAAGTTAAAATAGTACTTGGGCCAAGTATGTATTACTTACCTAAAGTATGTTCCGGACTCACTTTTTAAGTTTATGCATACTCGATTCAAGTTGTAATATTACTTGGATCAAGTGTGCACGTACTTAATTTAAGGACGATTCTGACTCGTTTTTTAAGCAAACTCGAACTTAATCTAAGTTTAAAACGTACTTGGGTCAAGCAGAAATATTCTCATTCTAAGTATGTTTCGTACTCATTTTTTAAGTCCGATAATACTGAAATCAAGTATTGCGTACTTGGAAAACGTACTTGATTTAAGTATGGCGAACTTGGTGGTAGTAATTTAAGACTCAGTGAGTTATCAAGTTCGGAAATACTGAGTTCAAGCACGGAATACTTGATTTTTTCTCTCTGTGTATTTATCTGCAAGTTTGACAACCATCTAGGTTAGATTAGGTTGGCATAGCTTGGGACAATAAGTTACTTCAGATATTTCCAAGAGTTTATTGATTCTACTAAGTACTGGGAAGTGGCAAAGAAGATGCAGAAATGTCTCCTACTCTTCCTCACACTTGCAGAAGTCGTTGTGGGCGACGCCCAAGCGTGCTGCAAGCCTACAGATGAAGCAGAGACCCGTTAGAGCTCCGACCGGATGTGAGATGTGTGCTCTTCTTAAGCGCAAAAACACTGGTACGTTTCTGGTTAAACGTGGGCCATTTGGACCGCTCGTGTATGTGAATTTTATTAATTTTGCTAAGCCGAAATATAAAATCCTAGCAGGGATTCGAACTGCTAAATATCAATATAAGGGAACTCATAGAAGCAGAGTTGAAAGCAGCAGCAAAAAGCAGCTTACTACGATTCAATTTTTTAGACGATGCCACGAGTATTACTCGGAAAATAATCATGAGTAGTAATCGGAAATAATCATAATCATACAAGCGATTACATGATTACAAAAAAAATACTCGTGTAATCAAAGATGATTATTTTTTACCTGTAATCATACGATGACGGAATCACTCGTGCAGCTCTCTAGTACAGAGTATGCTATAGTCGGGCTTGACCGACTTTCTTTCAAGTTATTTCAACCACTTTAGCTCATAGCGCAAGACCCTTTCATTTTCATAAATTTCGTTGCTTTTATATTAACTGGATGGCCAAAATTAATTAATCCCGAAAAAATTAATTAAAAATTATATCAGGCCAACTAGATTCATGCACGAAATGTTTATAAGAATTATTTAAAAGCCACGTGATCTAGCATAGACATTACATTAATATTCAAACAGCCACTACTCGATTCAAACAATTTAACCCAAGTTAATTGTTGCTTAATATCAAACAACCTCGAAAGAATGACATAATTATTTTATGAATTGGGCTACAAATGGTTCCACCATACTCCCCTACGACTATTATATTATTCCTAATTTAAACAAATGACTCTAGCGATAATGCGATGATTTGTGTACTCTATACCCTTGCTCATTTTGCTCCCATTGCTTCCATTACTCCAAGAGCCACACACAGATTCTTTAAAAATTGCCTAGTCATGCACAAGCTGTGTGTATGACTTGCAAAATTTTCTCGCTTCGAAGCAAATCCAACAACAACGCCAGGCAGGTGCGAGCACAAGCTACGCATAAAAATGCCTCGTCATGCACAAGCTGTGTGCATGACATGCAAAATATTTTATTGTTGTTGTTGGACTGCTCCGAAAATCAAATTTCGTGAGCACCGCTGCTCAATACCAAACTCACACAGAGTCTATTAAGTTTGTGCAAAATTATGCTACAGCCAGAAGTAACCATCTCAGACCCCATAAAGAATATATATTTATGATCCGTCCGTCTATCAGTACAAAAAAACGAATCTTAGAAATGGTAAGAGATAGAAGTTCGAAATGTATGAGTCATAAACTCCTTAAGTTTTCGCCACGCCCCCTCCCATACCTGCAATTTGGAAAAAACCTTTCACTTTTGAAGACAGTCGGTTCGTACCTTATATAAAGTAATCAATATTTTTAATCGATCCGCCAAAGGATTGGTGAAGATCAGATGATCGATAGTTGAGTTATGAGCAAAAGAAGGTACACTGCCGTTCAGTTTAGCTTTAGAGATATAATTAAAACGCGATGTTAAAGAGAAATTAAAATTATTCATAAACTACCACTACGTATTAGAAAATTTTCTTTTGAGTATTCGACTGACCCTGGTAACTGTAATGCGCAGTTTCTAGACGAATACACTTAAGATGGATTTTGAAGGGAAGATACTTAACTGCTAGTATTTTTGGTATTTTTAGCAAGGACACAAATATCGATGAGCGAATATGCAACCTAGCTCGGTTAAGCAGCGCCGAGAGCATGACGTTTGAGTGACAGCTGTTAAGTCTCTATCTCTCAAATACATTGGTCAGAGGTCTCAACCATTTAGTTTTCCTAAGCTTGACCTTTTTCGATTATGGCAGTCAAACCATCCAGATGTGCACAAGCCCCAAAAAGTTGTATTTTACGTCGGGAAAAAATTTAAGCAATATTTAGAAAGCCATCCTGGGTCGATAGTCTATAAAAATCCAATACTTTTGGTCAGTTTTGAGCAACAAAAGAGCCAGCCAGCCAAAGCGCCAGAGAGGGAGCTTTCTTGATTGTTTGCTCTTCCAGAGCTTTGTTCCCGTCTCACCCACACCCACACCTTCAGTACAAGTGCGCAAGGGCTGCGGAAAGACGTTGATTGAGCGACAAACAATCCATGTCTACAGTGTAGTTGTCAACCAGGAAAATGCGACCAAAAGAATTGGAAATTGTGTTCAAGAAGCCCCTGGTTAATCATATCCAAAGTCGTCTAGAAGCCAGGCTAAAAGTTTTAAAAAGGGCTAGCAAGAGTTATTCCCCCACTCACCGCTGCAAAGAAGCATTAGAAAGAGAAGCAAAAGTATTAATTACTACGTTTATGCTTGCAAAAAACCATGGTTTCAGATCATGATTTTTCCAAAAAATACAAGCATAAACACAAAATCATGATTTTTTGCTACACACGAATTTTGACTATGGTTTTTGAGAAAAACCATGATTTCTTACATAGTTGGCATCTCACTGTAAAAATATCGAGTTTTTTATATGACAGCATAAACAGGCGCATTTTTAAAAGCGTGATTTTAAAAAACCGTGATATTGCTAGCATAAACGTAGTAAATAATAATTAAAATTTTTATACCCATTTAACATTTTTAATGGGAACATAAAAATGGGAAAAGGGGGATCATGAAGTTGTGCGAATGTATGTGACACGGAGAGGGAAACATTTCCGAACCCATATTCTTATATATTCTTGATCAGCATGAACAGCCGAGTCGTTATAGCCATGTTCGTCTGTCCGTCTGCCCGTCCGTCTGTCTGTTTGAACGCGTCGATCTAAGAGACTATAAGAGATAGAGCCACAAATTTTAGCATGAAGGTGTATTCCGTACGCAGATCAAGTTTGTTTCAGATTTGGAATTTCCCCCAGTAAACCAGTTACATTCAAATTCAAAAAAATGCACAGAGTATTTTGTAGTCGGGAAACACGACTGCAGCTCCCTTACTTGTTTTATATATATTTTGTTTATATCGGAAAAAACTGAATTAATTGTTTTCCTACAAACCTGACCTCGAGCCGGCTTACATTCGTCTATTTTGTTTCAAGCTTCAACCCAAAATCAAAAAAGGAAAATAAGAAAGAAAAAATTTAAACAAGAAAATCAAAGCAAAAAGTGTTAAAGGTTTCATTTTCATTCTCATTTTCTACCAGTACGTAGAACGTAGCAAGTGTTTCGGTTTTGATTGACCCAACGCAACAGTATACCTTTAAGTAGTGAATTTTTTAGAGAATATAATCGGAGTCGGTGTGGTGAAATAGTTAAATATATTTTGTATGCCCCAAAAAACTACATTTAGCAGCAAGCTTATTGAACCAATGCATTGGAATGGAGCGTTTTTTGAATCGTCGAGAGGGTGAGTCATGAAAAAATTATTTGAAAGAATTTAAGAAGATGAAGTAAAGCAAACCAAAATGGATTGATTATGTTACCCATGCTACTTACATATATAAATAAAACGATATTCCTTTTAACGATAATGTTTAAAAAATAAACTACCCTGAAGTAAAAATATTTGGTTTTTGTTTGAACGAAATTTTAAATTGAAGATACAAAAAAAATGGAGTTTGAAATCGATATGACTAAAATAGATTAGTGGTGATTATTGGAAATAATGGAATAAATTACAAGAAAAGGTAGCTCCTTTCTGGGATTTTTCCTTAATAATACGCCATGGAAAAATCGTTGGTTGGGCGAGTAGAGACCGAAGCTGCCAGGTCAGCTTGTTAACCGGTAGTTGCGGTTATTAAATTCAATTTCTCTCTTAAAAGGCAAAAGGACTATATTATTTATATGTGATATGGGTGTTCGTAAAGCAGCGGGTCAAAAATATTCTACATCTAGCCAGTGCTGAAAAAGCTGATTAGTTTTTTTAATCAGCCATAACTTAAATAAATTTTTTTTTTATTTATTTAGTTTTTAAAGCTAGAAACAATTACTTTATGTAAATCCTGTTGAAATTTGATTATATTTTAGCTCAACTATTTTTTCAAATCAATTGAATTTTAATTAAATATTTCCATTAAAATTGAGAACTAGTTGAAAATTCAAGTTTTAAGTAATTTCCATTCCATAAAATTCTCAATTGGGATTTTCCACACCAGCCAGATTGTAATTGGTACATTTCCCTACCATTCAATATTTAATTGGGACTTTCCACAACCAGTCATTATTTAATTGGGATATTTCACTTCAATAAAACTTTTCAGTTGGGATTTTTCGAACCAGCCAATTCAAGGGCGTAGCCAGGGGGGGGGGCAGGGGGGGTCGTTGCCCCCCCTTAAATAATTTCAGTTGGCTTGTAAAAATTTACGGTTACTTTTTGGAAGTTTTTGGAGTTTTAAGGGCTGGAAAAATTGTTTTGCCCCCCCCTTCGCCGAAAGCTGGCTACGCCCTTGAGCCAATTCGTAATTGAGAAATTTTTATAAAAAACAAAAGCAACTGTGAAGTCTTGTATTTTTTCCTGAACATCGATAAGCGATGCCAACGTAATTTGATTTATAGTTCGTATTGAATAACTTGATACCCTTGCAGAGGGTATATTAAAATTGTCCATACTGTAAAAAGATTAATAAGTGCACAAGAAGAGCTTTTTATGCCTTTACCGGAACTGAAAGCTGAAGCTTAATTATAAAATGGGGATGCGATGGCGCTGAACAAAATCTATGGTTCTTATTCAACTTAAATCATCAATAAAAGGGGACACAAGCATTTATTGGATACTGTCGTCCAATCAAATTTATTTTCACAAGAGAAACACGCTATCTAATTATAAAGGAAGTGAAGAACATCCAGGATCAAATTGCAGCTTAAGGTCCGTTTTCTCATGTTTCTGTTTTTGTAAATCTAGGTGGATTTGGTGAACTTGCACTGCCAAGCGCGGCAACTATTGGGGGCACGGCACTTTTGGCCCCCCAATAATTATATTGGGGGGCAATACCCCTCCAATATTTCGTCAGCTGAAATAAATTTGAAAATTTGCTAGAGATATTCAATTTGTTTTTTGATCACGAGTGCCTCGCTATAAAAGCTTCCGGGTGAGCTGTCAAGAAGTTACGATGGTCACCGCAAAGGAATACTATTTGGTCAGTAGACGACGCTTATAGGATGAGGATGAGGTTTTCGGTTTAGGTTAAAGATTTTGGTTTTTTATACAGCATGTTTCACATCATTGCCTCACACTAACACCTTTTTTTTGAGCATGTTCTAGAAGTCCCCCCGCTTATCCCCCATGTGGCGGAACCATCGAACACTATAGAATATAGACGTTATAGTCCATTAAAGCAACAAGAGTTTTGCAAATTTTCTTACTTTTTAGGTGTTGATGAACAAAATTATATAAAATGTTCCAGTATAGGTATTAAGCCCTGGCTTTGAAAATGTTACAGTTAAACTATTCAAGAATTAGAAAAAATTAGCACACTTGGGAAACAAGACACTTGCGACATAATTTTAATCACTGTAACTTGACGAGCGTTAATGGTGATTTCATTCGGATTTTTGTTTATTTCTATAACAATTGGATATTTTTCTATCATATACAAAAAGATCTTTGCATTTGATGCACTCTTTTTTCTTTGTCGTCCCAAAGTGGCAAAATCTTACACTATGCGTCTGTCTGTATGAACACCAAGATCTCAGAGACTAGAAGACCTGGGCAGGCCGACTTCAACTTACGCTCTCGTTTTTAATATCAGTCATATAACCATATAAGCTATCATCCTTTATCAAACTTCTTATTTGAGGACCATCGAAAATTCCGGCCTTAAGTTTCTCTGTGCTCAAACTATAAAACTTTTTAGAGTTGTATTTAAAACAAAAAAAAAAATTATTTTTTAAGTCGTGTATTGAACATTTACAATATATGTTTAGCTCAACCAAATCGGTTAAGCCGTTCTTGAGAAAAATCAGTTGTTTGATTTAACTTTCCTCTCTCATAACTCCACTTCAATAGCGCCTGCCAGACTAAAAATTTAGGAGAGTGAGGTTCTCTTTAATGGCTATCACATATTTAAATTTGGTGCTGATACGAGAGGAGCCAGTTTTCGTATGCTTATACGGCTATGCCCTTTGGACTAGTATTGTCGGATCAAGTTTGTTTCAAATTTTGGCCACGCACCCTCCCGCCCCCGCAATTTGGAAAAAACCTCAAATATCCCACAGTTTAAAAGATAGATGGTTCGTTCCTGCAGACATAAGATGCATATGTCCCATACATGTCAAACCTCTATCTCTTACCATCTCTGATCTGTTCGTTCGTACGGACAGACAGACGGACAGACAAACAGACGGACAGACGGACATGGCTATATCGACTCTGCTGTTGATGCTCATCAAGAATATATATACTTTGTGGGGGCGGAGATGCTTCATTCTGGCTGTTACATACTTTTGCACAAACTTATTATACTCTATGTACTTACGGCACAGAGTATAAAATGTACGATATATCGTTATCGAACAAATTTCCGAGGCGATACATCGGATGTCGAATATTTTGTGACGATTTTTCTCTGCGATATTTTTCTTGCAGCGTTCGATCACACTGCTGCGGTCAACAGTTTTTTGTGGTCTTTTGACTCTTAAAATTTTACAATTTTACACAAAAATCGAAGTGCAAATTGTGTAATAATTCAATAAAGACCACAATAAAGACCAAAATAAGCCCAAGCAGACACTAGGATTATTGAATTTATAATGTAATTTTCCGCGCGAAACCTGGAGGGGGACACCACTTATATCTGGATCGAAGAGACAGACGCATTGCCAGTGCTTTCTGACTTGTCATTGAATCCCACTTCGCGTCGCCAGCGGTCACACTTCTTTCGTGGTTGGAGCAGGCCTGCTACTGCCAATACGACAAGGACCCACGTGTGGCGCGGTACCGCAGTCAATACAAACTCAGACTGTGAAACGCAGGGACGTTCTATAAATACGGAGGCTGAGGAAGAGCTGCTGCTATCTCCAGATCGGGCGGGGTCTAGTACCACTACAACGGATAAACCCAAACGAACCAAGGAGGGCGTGCGAGCGAAAGCCCAATATATAGCGGCTCTCAAAATCTAGGCGCGACTGGACGGAAGCAGTGAATTCACCCTAGAGGAGAGGAACAAGCTTGCGTGGGCCGAGCAAAAGATGGAGAAGGGCCGAAAATATTTTGCGGAGAAACCAGCAAGCCACTTCCGCAAAATACGCCAACAAGGTGGAGGAGAGTTTGGCCAACAAGCGACAGCGTTCAACTGAGCAAGCGAGGGCGGAGGCCCCTGCCAGCAAAAGGCCTTCCAAAGACCGCAGGAACGGAAACAACCCCTCCTAAAAAAAAAGTCAGCCCAAGGAGTCAACTAGGGACGTAGCAAAACGGCATTTCACTCTCGTCGACAAAAGCGACCCTAACGGGAAGATGAACCCTGAACAGTGGAAGAAAGTGGAGGAGAAGCTGTTCAAGGGAATTTTTAAAAAGATTGAGGACCCAGCAGTGCAACCTGTAGCGTTTGACGGAGCAGGCTGGCGCTATGGTCAAAATCCTAAAATGTAAGGACGACCTCACCCTTAAGTGGGTCACAAGCGTCGTTTCAGACATGGGAAGCCAATGGGAGAATGCCCAGCTAGAGGTTGTGAACAGAACTTGTATTCCGTCCGTTCTGAAAGCAAAAGTACTCTTCCCACGGGTCATACCAAAGGAGCAGGCGCTGAAACTCCTTTAGTGGCAAAATCCTGATGTGCCAACTGGAGACCGGCAGGTACTTCATGTTGCTAGGCCCGACAAAAACGGGCAACACATGGTCCTCCAGATCAACAAGGAGGCCGAAGGTCAGCTCTACCCAAGATTCGGGACGATGGCATGGGGAGTAGGCAGCGTGCACCTACGACTTAAGAAATGCCACCCCAAGGACACTAATGAGCACACATTGGAGCTGGAGAGGTGGAGAACGACCTCGGCATCGAAATGATGGTCGGAAAAGTCAGCAGCCTCGACATTACGGATGCAGCACCGTCTGCAGAGGAAGACGAGGATGGCGACACAACCATGCATGGTCCCGTCGGGACCGGAGGATGCTGACACCAGTCATGCAGTTGAAGGTAATAAAAGGCATAAGAGCAAGATCGCTTCGGCGAAGCTCCTTATAACCCTGGAGGAAGGAGCCGTGGCTTTAGTTGAGGAACCTTGAATAGCTGCGGGAAACAAGGTCTCCGGTCTAATTACAACACGGGCGACATCACTGTTGTGGCCATGGAGGAAGTTTTTCATACTATAACTAGTTTTCCGACCGATTGTTCCTATGGGAGCTATGAGATATAGTCATCCGATCCGATCGGTTCCGACATATTAGTAGTGTGCAGCAAAAACCATTGAAAATGGGAAAAGGGGGATAATGAAGTTGTGCGAATGTATGTAACAGGGAGAAGGAAACATTTCCGAACCCATAAAGTATATATATTCTTGATCAGCATGTACAGCCGAGTCGATATAGCCATGTCCATCTGTCCATCTGTCCGTCCGTCCGTCTGTCCGTCTGTCTGTCTGTATAAAGGCGTCGATATCAGTGACTATAAGAGATAGAGCCTCAAATTTTAGCATGAAAGTAGACTTAAGCTAAGGTCCCACACGCAAACAAAATTTGTACACATTGAGCAATCAAAGTAAGCCTTGAATTGTAAATGTTTGCGCAAAAAAAAATATGGTGTTCCCACATGAGCAAATATTTGTTCTTAAAAAATTTGCGCAAACATTTCCCCTCCGCAAACAATTTGCCTTGGTGTTCCCAAACGTAGGGGCAAATTTTATTTCACATTTCTTTGCCCAAACTTTTAAATTGACAAATCAAGTAGGCCGATTTGCATGAGCAAAAAATTTGATTTTGTTGAAACAATACAACAGAAAAGGCGTAGGCATGAATACGCACAAAAATAAATGTTTGGTGATTTTATGCTGAGGAGCTGCATATTTATAGGCACTCAAGCAAGAAGAAGCAAACAAGAATCAGGCTCAACGCAGTGTGTGGATTAGGCCATGACTTTCACGCCGCGAAACCGAAGGTTGCTGCGTGAAGCTCATTAATGAGTTGCGGTTGGAGACGCCAGAACTTTACAAAAATTATCTACGAATGAAAGCCGCAGACTTTGAGCAGTTGGTAATATGTATCAATCATTCTATGATATGAAATTTAACAATAGTTTTTTTCAGTTGGGTCTTGTTGGTACAATGATTCAACGTAAAGACACCAAAGTGCGCAATGCGATCTCGGCGACATGTATTAATGGTCACACTGCGCTTTTCATGAAAATATAACTAGAAAAAATTTCTTTATTATTAAGGTACACACAGCATTGTGTTGATGGCTGTTGCAGATGCGCAATACAAAATCTTGTATTTTGACATAGGAACGAACGGCAGTTGGTAAAGGGCAAAACAAAATTTACTTAATTATTACATTCTTTATGGTCTATCTATTTTCTTCTTCATTGATCATCCATGGTATTAATCGCGGTTTAGTATTATCATAACCATGGCTTGGTAGGTTTCTATGATCAATTGTGGTCGTTAAAAGCTGTTTCTTAAGTGCTTAGAGGTTATAGTACCATTGAGATCTACTAATTGTGATTTTTCACTCAATTGGCAGTAATCTTTTTTACTATTAATATTTTTATCATCTTTGGTATTTTTTCGCGATTTAATATGTCGTCAGTCATGGTAAGTATGTTTGAAATAACGTTAAAAAATGTTTTTTTTTTAAAATAAAGGGTGATTTTTTAGCTATTATCTTTTTGGCAACACTGGTTTAAACAGCTCACGCACTTTTCGTGTTTTGATTCACTGTCAAACATCTTTAGTTTGGTCTATAATTTAATCATGAATCGTCTTACAAACGAGCAACGCTTGCAAATAATTGAATTTTATCAAAATTCGGGCTCTGTTAAGAAAGTTCATCGCGCGAAAAATTGTGTTCACTGACGAAGCTCATTTTTGGAACAATGGGTACGTAAATAAGCAGAATTGTAGATTTTGGAGTGAATATCAGCCAGAAGCATTGCAAGAGCTACCAATGCATCCAGAAAAAGTCACAGTTTGGTGCGGTTTATGAGCTGGTGGTATCATTGGACCGTACTTCTTCAAAAATGATGCGAATCGTAACGTAACTGTTCAACGCCCTCTTCTGGGCCCTCTGATGGTTCCTGGGCTAAGACAAAACAGGACCGAGTGGAAGCATTTGCCCTGAAATTAGTAGAGCGGTTCCAGCCGTAAGAAACCTGCTCGCCCCGCCGAAACCAACTAGTCTCAGATGCCCTCGATAGCCCACTCCAGATGGCCCTCCCAGTTCCGCCAATCACCTTCCCTGAGGTGAAAGGGGAAATAAAGGATCTGGTGATACGTAAAACCCCAGGTATTGACAACGTTGATAACAGGACCATGAAGTACTGTTCTTGGTACTTATTTATAACGCGGCTTTGACACTAAGCCATTTCCCATCATCCTGGAAGAAAGCCAGAATAGTGCTCTTCCACAAGAGTGGAAAACCACCCTCTTGCCTTGATTCCTACCGGCCGATCAGTCTACTATCCACCCTTGAAAAGATCTTCGAGCGCTGTATCCTTCCGGGAATGCTTGATGTACGATCCATTCGAAAAGCCATACCAGATTTCCAGTTTGGCTTCCGACTGAGCAATGGAACTCCCGAACAACTACATCGAGTGGTCAACTACATCCTTGAAGGGTACGACGGGAAGGAGTATGTAGTGGCAGCTTATCTTGATATCCAGCAGGCCTTCGATAGAGTGTGGCACGAAGGTCTGCTTTCGAAGATCAAGAAACTCCTCCCGCCCCAACTGTATCTGCTAATCAAGAGCTTCTTGGCAGACAGAACCTTCGAGGTAGCACAGGACGGAGCGACATCCCAAACAAGAACCATTCGGGCTGGTGTACCGCAGGGTAGCGTGTTGGGCCCCACGCTATACTCCCTATTCACTCACGATATGCCGAGATCCAGTAGCATACCGCTCGAAAACCCCGAAGACCTTCTTATCGCAACATTTGCTGACGACACGGCCATACTTGCCCGCAACATGTGCATATACTCAGCCACAGATGCCCTTCAGGAGTACCTGAATAAGTTTAGCAACTGGGCAACTAGATGGAACATTGCCATAAACACGGACAAGTGTGCTTCGGTGACTTATGCCACCCGTCGTGACACCTGCCCGGGAGTATTCCTGCACGGTCAGCTTATGGAGCATAAGGCAGCCCATAAATACCTTGGGGTGACACTGGACAGACGACTGACTTTCGGAACCATGCCAAGGCATCAGCTCAGGCAGAGGCTGCCAAAACACGGAGCATGGGGTGGCTCCTGAACTCCAGGAAGAAGCTGTCACTAATTTACAAGGCTATTCTGGCTCCGGTATGGAGATACGGCCTACAAATTTATGGAATCGCGGCGAAGTCTCACCTGGCAAAGGTTAGAGTGGTCCAAGCTAAAATCCTTAGGCGCATTACGGGAGCTGAGTGGTACCTGAGAACCAGGGATATTGAAAAGGACCTTGGAGTTCCTATGGTTGGAGACGTTTTAAACAAGCAGGCTGCAATATACCTGGACAAGCTGTCACACCACCCCAACAAATTGGCCAATAAGTTGTTAAGAAGCCGCAGGATCCAAGGTGTACGTCAAAGGAGAAGATTAAAGACGGTATTACCCAAGGATCTCAGCTCACGGCGACTCTAGCGGAACACTATTCACACCAAATTCTCACAATTTCTTACATTAAAACACGTATACATTATCGGTAAGCCCAAATGGGCACTGCCAAGTACTGCTAATACCGAACACCTCACACTAGTATAAGCGGCCAAAAATGGTAGCAGAAGGCTAGTTAATAAATGACACTTTTGTATAAAAAAAAAAAAACGTAACGTAACTGTGAATGGTGAGCGCTACCGTGAGATGATATCCAACTTTTTTTGCCCAAAATGCAAGAGCTTGACTTGCATGACATGTGGTTTCAACAAGACGGTGCCACATGCCACACAGCACGCGCAATAATGGACTTATTGAGAGGCGAGTTCGGTGAACATTTTATTTCACGTTCGGGACCGGTCGATTGGCCGCCTAGATCGTGCAATTTAGCGCCTTTAGACTATTTTTTATGGGGCTATGTTAAAGCTAATGTCTATACAGACAAGCCCGCTTCAATTGACGCATTGGAAGACAACATTGAAGCATTTATTCGTGAGATACCGGCCGAAATGCTGGAAAAGAGTGTGCCAAAATCGGACTCAGCGGATGGACCATTTGAGGCGCAGTCACGGTCAACATTTGCATGAAATGATCTTCAAACATTAAATTATATGGACCGTACTATCAATTCAAATAAAGATTTCATGCATTTTTCTGAATTTTATATGTTTTTTGTTTGGAAACCTTTCCTATAGCTCTTAAAAAATCACCCTTTATTTGCCGTGTTTGCTCTTGCAATTTTTTTGTAAGAGCAAACTCGCAAACACGCAAACACATTTGCGCAGGGGTGTTCCCACTTGGTCCCACTAGGCAAATATTTGTTTCAAATTATTGGGGCACAAACATAGGCAAAGGCTACTTGGCAAATGTTTGCGCGCAAAATATTTGATGTTCCCACTTAAGGCAAACAAAATGGGCAAACTTAAAGAAATATTTGCGCAAACTATTTGCGTGTGGGACCGTAGCTTTATGCCGTACGCTGATCAGGTTTGTTTCAGATTTGGAAAATTCCCCTTAGTCCCCCTTTCATCACCCAAAAAATCGTCAGATCCTAGACCCAAAAACCGTCAGATACACAATTTTCAAGTTAGAGCCTCGTGGCTTAGTATGCATCAAGGCCCAATATCTGTCTATTCTGAAAAGTACAGTCAGATCGGACAAAAACACCGGAGTTATAAGCGAAACAATCGAGCTGATAAGAGCATCCCCCCAGTTGTTAGTCAGGACTAGAAAAAAGTGTTGCCTACATTCAGGATGACAATTTAATAGCTGTTACAAAAACCGATTACATTCATCTTTAAAAATTCAAAAACAAATGAACAGGGTATTTTGTAATCGGGGAAACTCGACTGCAGCGCCTTTACTTGATTTTTTTTACAGAAGTCTGCCTAAATTTTGTCACACGCGTGATAGATACATGCGTGTGAAAAAAGTGTTAGTAATATGAAAAGAATTATTTTTTTCTTGTGTAAAAAGATGTGAGTAACACGTGTGAAAATAAATTTTTTTATCATTGATGTTAAATATCATTTGAGCATATTACGAACCCTGCTAAAAAAGACTTAGTTGAATCAGTTATATTTTTTTTTGTAATGCTTTACAGCATGTGTTACAAAAAAGTGTAAAAAATGACTAAATAATTTATTTAATCAACATGAATCTTAAAAACAGAGGTAGTAACTTAATTATTTTAAGTTTAAATAGTTTTTGTTTTGTGTGTTTATTTCAGGGTTCGGAATTGCTCTTTGCTCGCAGCTCTCGAGAGCCAGCTCTTGCTCTCAGCTCATAGCTCTCGGCTCTTGGCTCAGAGCTGAGAGCCACAGCTCGGGAGCTGTGAGCCATCAACCGGCTCTCGGCTCGTGAGCCACAGCACACGGCTCTGAGCTGTGAGCCACAGCTCTCGGCTCGTGAGCCAACAACTGGCTCTCGGCTCGTGAGCCACAGCTATCGGCTCTGAGCTGTGAGCCATAGCTTGGGAGCCGTGAGTAATCAACCGGCTCTCGGCTCGTGAGCCTTAGCTCTCGGCTCATGAGCCATAGCTCTCGGCTCATGAGCCATAGCTCTTAGCTCATGAGCCATAGCTCTCGGCTCATGATCCATAGCTCTCGCCTCGTGAGCCTTAGCTCTCGGCTCATGAGCCATAGCTCTCGGCTCATGAGAAATAGCTCTCGGCTCGTGAGCCACAAAATTTGACGCTGATCAAGAATATATAAAAAATGTCAAAAAAGTCTTGCGGTATTTCAAATATGCGCCGTTTTGTTCGATGACGAGCTCCCAACGAGATGCCAACTTCATAATGCCCCTCTTATAGAAGCTCGCTTCCCTATTGTCAAAAAACTCGGAGAGCCAATTTCCAAAGGACTCTCTTGTGGCCAACTTCCGACTACCAAGCTCGTTCGCCATGGACAGAAATAGGTGGTAATTACTTGGTGCGAGATCCGGACTATACGGTGGATGCAAAAGAACCTCCCATCCGAGCTCCCGGAGCTTCTGGCGCGTCACCAAAGATGTGTGTGGCCTGGCGTTGTCCTGATGGAAGACTATAGCATCATTGAATTGCAATTTCCATCTCTTCGTATGAATGTCACTGCATGCATGAAATCGGCATTCCCAGCATTCAAGGATATTTTTGGATCCTTGGATTGAAAGTGCGAGCAGTATCCTAAAGTCTTGAATTAAGCGCCAAAAAGTGCCCTTACTGACCTGGCCACCTTAATTTCCAGGTTTGAACGAATTTAAATGTTAATAGCGATCTGCAGCCACAGGTATAACCTGACAAGTTTAAAGTGTGTAGTCTCGCAAACTGTTTAAAGTCTTGTCCATCGTTCTTCGACAAGAGTATACAAACTAAAGAAGAGTCCCGCTAGTAAGAAGCTGTAAGTGGCTGTGGCTCATGAGCCGAGAGCTATGGCTCACGAGCCGAGAACTATGGCTCATGAGCCGAGAGCTATGGCTCATGAGCCGAGAACTATGGCTCATGAGCCGAGAGCTATGGCTCATGAGCCGAGAGCTATGGCTCACGAGCCGAGAGCTATGGCTCACGAGCCGAGAGCTATGGCTCACGAGCCGAGAGCTATGGCTCACGAGCCGAGAGATATGGCTCACGAAGCCGAGAGCTATGGCTCACAGCTCAGAGCCGATAACTGTGGCTCACGAGCCGAGAGCTGGTTGTTGGCTCATGAGCCGAGAGCTGTGGCTCACAGCTCAGAGCCGTGTGCTGTGGCTCACGAGCCGAGAGCCGGTTGATGGCTCACGGCTCCCGAGCTGTGGCTCACTGCTCTGAGCCAGAAGCTGTGGCTCACGAGCTGTGAGGCGTTTAGTGCTCCCGGCTCTCGAAAATCGGCTCTCAGCTCTGAGCGAGAGACGAAATGAGGCAGAGCGCGCGGCTCGCTCGTGAGCAATTCCGAACCCTGGTTTATTTTGTAAAATATTTGTTTGTCAACCCCTAGGCCTATTTGTGTTTTCTCATTCATCGAAATGATTTTCAGGTATCAAAATCCAAAATCCTCCAAAGCGACTTTTTGTATAGTATTAGTTATCAATTTAGATTCTAAAACGGTTACATTTGCCTGTCACCTTGCGCCTCACTTAATTCTAGAAGCTTCGGGAAATAGTAGTTTTTGCTTGCAGATGCGATTTTTTAATGTGTTCACGTGTTGTAGTTAGTGTGCTATTGTGTTGTTTTCTTCATTCACGTGTTGTTGTTATTGTGTTGCACATTGAACTGGATTGACACCTGAGTCTAATCATTTTTTGAACAATATACGAAAGTATAGTTCGAGTTTTAAAATGACATCTTTTGGCGCCACAAATATCATAAAAGACAACTTCATGCCAACGTTCGAGGTAATTTAATAGTTTTGTTTATGCAAATCGTACGTTTGTTCTCATTCTATCATATATTTTATTCAGATTCAAAGTCAAATATACCATCGAGCTGGCTCTTTGTTACCATTTGTAATGTACACCTAAACCCTTCCACAGCCAACAATGGCCTAGGAACCTGCACCAAGCATCCACACGTACGGTGCTATCCTTGAATGTACTCCAAAGAACGAAAGAGAATTGTTTCATAATTCTCAGAGCGGCCTCTGAGACTGTAGGGTGACCAGAACAGCCAAATGTCACTGAATCTGAAACGGTCACCGCAACTGCAACCTCCGGTTCAGGGGATGCCGGTTCGCGCCCACGAAGCTGATCCTGATGTCTTCTGAATACTCGTGAGTCGTTGAGGCGAACGTTGTAGGAAATGGGCCCCGATTGCGCTGACACCAGACCCTCAATCCAATTTGGCCCAGTAGAGTAATTGCGAACCCAGACTGGACTACCTGTAATGAAACCTTTATTGCTTTCAGCGTCGCAGACCTTACCATAGGTTATTTCTCGAGGTTGTATTTTGTCGAAGTATTTCCCGATTCAGCAAGAGTTCTGCAGGTGATCGATTAGTAATGGAGTGCGGAGTAATATGTTGACTCATCAGATAACGAGATAGAGCGAGATCGATATTTGTATTCTGGTCGAACTTCTTAAGATAGTTCTTCGTACTCTGCACCATGCGCTCAGCTTGGCCGTTTGTAGCAGGATGAAACGGAGCTGATCGGATATGTCGGATTAGATTGATATCCATGAACCTTTTGAATTCGTCCGAGGTGAACGCTGTGCCATTGTCTGACACCAGCTCGTCTGGAAGGCCATGAGTGGCGAAGAGTTGTCGCAGGAACTTAATAGCTGGCGCTGCTGAAGTGGACTTGACCACAGTGACTTCAAGCCACTTGGAGTATGAATCGACCACCAGAAGAAACGTGTTGCCTTGGAATGGACCCGCGAAGTCTATGTGGAGGCGGGACCACGGTCGTTTGGCGGATTCCCAGTGGTGTGTTTCTGTTTGTGGTGGCTCGCTACGGTTTTGTTGGCATGATGGGCAGCGCTTTACGACCAATTCGATTTCGGCATCAATGTTTGGCCACCAAACGTAGCTGCGTGCCACTGCTTTCATTTTCACGATACCCGGATGCGGGGCATGTAGAGCGCTTAATATTGCATGTCTGGAAATGGTGGGAACGACCACACGGTTGCCCCAGACCAGAACTCCTCGGTTGGCAGATAGTTCATTTCTGCGAATATACTATGGGAACAGTTTGTCAGAGCGTTCGAATTTGTTGTTGGGCCACCCCCTTAACACCCAGTTGAGAACTTTGGAGAGGTAAGCATCTTTTGCGGTTTGTCGTGCGAGCAGTTCTGCGCTTACAACGGGCGTGGTCGCCCATTCAATCATCAGGACGTCATCTATCGACGATGGCTCCTGTTTTACTGCTATTGGACATCGGCTTAAGAAATCTGCGTTACCCATTTTGGTTCCGGCACGATGTACAAGGTCGAAGTTGTAGGCATTCAGAAACACTGCTCGGCGCAGCATTTGATTCGAAATTACGGTTGGTACCGATTTTGTAGTAGTGAAGATTCCAAGAAGCGGGCGATGATCTGTAACCAATGTGAATTGGCGACCGTAGACATAGTTGTGGAATTTTTTGACTCCAGCGATGAGGGCGACTGCTTCCCTGTCTATTTGGGCGTAGTTTCTCTCAGCCTTAGTAAGAGTTCTTAAATAGAAAGCTATAGGTTTCTCAGTACCGTTCGGTAAACTGTGACTTAGGACTGCTCCAAGTCCGTAAGGTGACGCATCGCATGTTAATGATAAGGGCAGGTTCCCGTCGTAGTGCATTAACACTTTGTCCGATGCGACTAGATTCTTTAGGGCCATAAATGCCTCTTGGTGCTGCCGGTTCCATTGCCAGGTTGAGTTTTTGTCCAGCAGGCGATGTAGGGGCTCTGCAACGGTCGCTTTGTGAGGAAGGAACGAATGGTAGAAGTTTAATAGACCCAAAAATGCCTGTAGTTGTTTCTTATCAGCAGGTGCAGGGGCGCTGTGGATTGCCTTGACCTTGTCTACGGAAGGACGTATTCCCAGGGCGTCGATTTTAAATCCCAAAAACTCGATTGATGGCACCCCAAATTGGCATTTATCTTTGCGAAGGTGTAGGCCCGCCATTTCGAAACGTAATAGAACTTCTTGTAATCTTCCTGCTAGTTCGTCTTCCGATTTTCCCATAATGACAATGTCGTCGAAGTATGGCAAGACTCCAGGAATGTTTTGAAGAATGTTTTCGATGCAACTTTGGAATATTCCTGGTGCTGATGAGATGCCGAATTGTAGTCTGGTAACCTTGAATGCCCCTTTATGTGTAGAAATCGTTTGAAGTAGTGCCGAGCGATCATCGACCACCAATTGTTGATAAGCTTGTGCTAAGTCGATCTTAGCAAATATGGATCCACCTTCTATGGATGCCAAGAGTGTATGAATTGCCGGAATCTGATGGCAATGGGGCTTAATTGCACGATTAAGCGTAGATTTGTAATCGCCACAGATGCGAATTGAGCCATCCTTTTTAATTACGGGGACTGTTGGAGTAGCCCACTCAGAGTATTCCACAGGCTCAAGGATTCCTTGCGCGCAGAGGCCTTCCAGCTCTTCTTCGTATAAACCCTTTATTGCGAAAGGGATGCGCCGTGGAGGCAACCGCACAGGTGGCGCCTCTGTATCGATTTGTAATGATACTGGTGGCCCAGTATAGCGACCCAGCTCTGAGGAGAATAGATGCTCGAATCTATTCAGTATTGATTGGATGCTGACTCCACTGTTTATTGCATGTATTCCTTCGATACGAATGCCTAGCGCCTCGAACCAGTTGCATCCCAATAGGTTTGAGCCACCACCAGACACGATGATGAGTGGCAAGTTATCAATTCTACGGCGATTGTAGTGTACGGATGTATCGATGACTCCCTTAACTGGTATCGGATTATGCTGGTAGTCGCTAAGGCCTAAATCGCATTTCACAAGATCTGGATTCCCTCGAGGCCAGATGTAGCGGAAAGTGGCTTCTTTGATGATGGTCACAGGTGATCCAGAATCAACCTCAAATGTGCACGTACGCCCGTTGATTAACACAGACGCAGTCTTCTTTTGATTAACCAGTGGTAGTATATGATGAACCTTGTCGTTAGCACGATGTGGCTTGTGTCGAGTTGCACCGTGGTGTGCGGAATGTGAGCTGGGAGTAGGGGATGACGATCCGGATAGATTCGATGCAGATCTGCGTGCGCTTCGGCAGACCCGCTGTAGGTGGCCCTTTCGGCCGCAGGAGTGGCAAGCAGTATCGCGATGTGGACACTGCTTCCGTAGATGTGACCCACCACAGCCATCGCATGGCTGGCGGGTTCTGTAGGATCCCTGGTGTGTGTGGTTCCGACCAGCTCGGATGTCATGAATTGATTCAGTGGATTGTGAATCAGCGTGGCGAGGATCGATTGGATGTCTCATGGCCATGGCGCTGATTGCAGCTGCTTCGCTGGTCACGGCGTACAGTAAGATCGGTCTCCGCCAGCAGACTTCTTTGAAGGCCCTCGTCTTTCATGCCGCACACAAAACGGTCGCGCAACATGCGGTCAAGTGCGGTTCCGAAATTGCAGTCAACTGCAAGCGTACGTAATGCAGCCATATAGTTTCCAGCAGACTCGTCCGAGTGTTGGTCACGTTGATGGAACTGGTAGAATGCGGCGATCTCGGAGGGGCGTGGAGACAAATGGTCGGTTAATATTTGGAATATGTCCACTAATTTCAAATCACTAACCTGAACGGGGGATGCCAATGATGTCAGAAGGTCGTAAGTAGGAGCGCCTGCCAAGGTAAGAAATGCTGCCTTTTTACGCGCCTCCTCATTGACATCATTGGCCAGCAGAAATAACTAGAATCACTCCTTATATGATGTCCATTTGCTTGAGTGATTTAGATCGAAAGGTTCCAGGCTACCAACTCCGGACATGGCTGCTCTTTGAGTAAGGTTGGCACTTGGCGGTGTAATGTTTCCCGAGTCCACTTTATTATCACGTGCGAGTGTAGTAGGAACTGTATTCCTAGTTCCAGAATGTGCTGTACTTCCACGTGGAGCTTGGTCAGTATTATCAATTTCCCTTTTGATAATTGAATCGGTGTCGTTTTCCATGTGCTCGCAGCACAGATCAGACAGCGGTGGTTGTCTTTTCAGCTAATGCAGTTATGTATTTACAGCTATGCTGCATTGTTGTTGTTGGTCGACCGACACACGCGTTCTTTCGAATTCTCTTTTGTTCTGCACAAAAAAGAGTCTCGCAACTTCTGGAAGTTGGCGAGTTTGTGTATGTGTCAAATTAACTCACGCACTTTAATTAATTGATCTAATTGTAGATCCCATCCTCGTCGCCAGTTTTAAATATGCGCAAGCTAATTTAATAACTATTTATTGACTAAATAATATACAGCGAATAGTGCATGTAGAGTGACAATATGTGAACGCGTGTGTGTGTAGTAGGTGAAGTGTAGGAGATGCAGTGCGTAGCGTTGCATGCGTGTTGACTTCTGCTGATCGACTGACTGTTGATAGTGGACGGCCGAGCAGAGAGACCGGCGGCCGGCTGCATACATAACAAGTACCATGTGAATTGTTTGATGATGATCTTAAGACTTGGGTATAATTTGTGGCTTATGCTCTATTTAATGGGATTGATAAATGTTTAGAGGTCGCTCAACAGCCCTAAAGTTGGAAAAATACATTTTTCTTCCATTTTCTCCATAAAACTAGTTGAAACAACTCTAAAAATCTGAAGCAGCTGCATTTCTTTAAAATTATCGTATTCTATTCAATCTTACTTTTCCAAAATGAGGTTTTACATTTTTGTACGACTAATACTAATCGTTTTATAACTAATAAAAGGCATTAACCTCTTTTAATCTCAGTAGTAAAGGTACTCAGACCCTGACCGACAAAATTGAAGTCGATCTTCCCCCAACCAACTTTTTGTAAAGTATTTTGGTCCGCTGAGCACGAAAATCGACATGAAAAAAAATCTGTTGAATAATTATCGAGATATTATCGATAAACCGTTTTTTCGATTTTTTCACAAGATGCATCCACTTAAATTCACATAACTTTGTTATATTTGCACCGATTGAAGAGTCCCCAAATTTTTTTAAAAGAAAACACTTGGCCAAACGTTTGGTTTTCAGACAAAAGTGTGATAGGGTGAGCGCTTTTATTGCTATGGGCTCAAATATACAAAAAAAAATCAAATTTTTTGCTAAATTTAACAATTTATCGGAATTAAAATGCTTCTAAATGCTCATGGATAACAAAAATTTGTGTTTTTTTTAAATTCGAACTTAAAGTATTTAATTTACTTTAAGAAAAGCCAACAAACACAAAAATCTGACATGAAATTTCTTTTTTAAAAAGGTTTTTTTGAGCACTCTTCAATCGGTGCAAATATAACAAAGTTATGTGAGTTTAAGTCAGAGATGGGCATGAACACATATCGTCACACTTTTCACACGCATACAAGCATGCATACAAGCAATGCTTATAGCGTACGTGTGATTTGTACAGTCGGCCGCGGCAGAGGCCCCATGCACGTGTGCATAGGAACGTCGCGACGCGCCCATCACTGGTTTAAGTGGATGCATCTTGTGAAAAAATCGAAAAAACGGTTTATCGATAATATCTCGATAATTATTCAACAGATTTTTTTTCATGTCGATTTTCGTGCTCAGCGGACCAAAATACTTTACAAAAAGTTGGTTGGGGGAAGATCGACTTCAATTTTGTCGGTCAGTGTCTTTAGTACCTTTAGTACTGAGATTAAAAGAGGTTAATGCCTTTTATTAGTTATAAAACGATTAGTATTAGTCGTACAAAAATGTAGAACCTCATTTTGGAAAAGTAAGATTGCATTGAATACGATAATTTTAAAGAAATGCAGCTGCTTCAGATTTTTAGAGTTGTTTCAACTAGTTTTATGGAGAAAATGGAAGAAAAATGTTTTTTTCCAACTTTAGGGCTGTTGAGCGACCTCTAAACATTCATCAATCTGCGTGAAACTTTATATTTTTAGTTTTACAACTTTTTTAAAAGAGGGCCACCCTAATAAGCACATATAAAATTAATCATAAAAAGGTAATTTAAAAAAAATTATGAAAAGTAATTTCAGTCTATCTTGTTGCTTAAAAATAGGAAAGAGAAATTTTCAGAAATCCATGAGGGCTAATGCTGTTTACAGCTGATTGCAAAACAAGAAATATAAAAGGTATGAATGTGCACACAACAACAAATCGTATTTTTTTTTTACTGTTTTTGTTTTCATTACTTTACGTTAGTAGTAATAACTTGATACGGTACCACCTTACGGTAATTATAGTTTTTCCAATTTAGTTCATTTACTTTCACATGTGCACAAAACCACCAGATCAAACACTCGTTTTCTTTTTGTAACTCCTATTTTTTAAAACCGCCGAAGGCCTTCGTGGTTTTGGAGATGATTCGATGATTTGCTATATGATGTTTAGACAAGAGCAGATTTAAAGAACTTGGGTTTGGGTAAACCTGGAATTTGCCTCAACACGACTAGCTATGCTAGATTCCTCAGATCTCATTGTTAGGGCGATCAGCATCCGAGGTGTTTGGTGCTTCTGTTTATACTGCTGCCGAGACTTATACAGCGTCTCCCGTCGAGCTCGTGGTGCCTGCTGCCCTAATATGTCTGTTTCACCCTTTGACACACGCTCACTCTAACACACACACACACTGAACGAGACACTAGCCGTCTAAAACTCTTAGATTTGATCAGTCGATACGCACAGGCGTTAGTCCGGTTCACTTCTTTTTGCAAAGACAGGAGGAGGCGGATTAGGATTAGGTGGAGTAGGAGAAGAAGGCGGAGAAGGAGGAGGGGGAGGAGGAGGATTAGGTTCAGGAGGTGGAGGAGGAGGATTAGGTGGAGGAGTTGAAGGAGGATTTGAAAGAGGAGTAGGAGAAGGATAAGGAGGTGGAGGAGGAGGAGGTGGAGAAGGAGGAGGAGGAAAAAGAGGAAGTGGAGAAGGAGGATTTAGGTTTCAATTTTAGTTTTAAGGTTTACGGTTTTAAGTATAAGGTTTTGGGTCTTAGGTTTAGGTTTCCAGTTTTAGGTTTTAGGTTAAGGTTTGTCAAGAATCGAGTTATAAGAAGATAGAATGTGGAAGGCGGAGCACATTTTAACAGCACGTTTCACATCATTGCCTCGTTAGTGTTGGGCACACTCACACCTTTTTTTTTTTTGCAACTTGTGGGTTGAAACAAGCTCGGATGGCCAAGATTAAGCCGGATTAGCTTAAGCTTCAGTTTTCGCTTTCAGATTATTTAACAGCTACCCCTTTTGGTCCTTCTTTTCTCGCCACCATCTTGCAGATAAAGAATGCTGACAGCATGCCAGCTGAGGATGGTTATCTCGAGCTGCGAGTGAGAGAGCTTACAACCGATCAACGATTTCTCTCTCTCTGCTTACACTATCGTACACAGCTCTGCCACGTAAGCAATTAAGGTTGCCACTTAGTTTTAAACATCGATATATTTTAAACATTCAAACATTTGAGTCAAGCCGTTATGTTTAAAGTGCAAACTGAAACGTTTAGTCATTTCAACCGAACTAAAAGCTACATAGAACCGTAATTGTACTTTACACTTTCGACAACGTAGACCATTTATTTTTGCAACTATATTTTATTGGGAACGCGGAAGACGAAGCTGATCGTCGATGTGCCATTATTGCCAACACGCTGAGACAAATTATTTTCGATTTTCCAGATATGTTCCATGAGCACAACGAATTGGTTCAGTTATTCAAAACGTAGCTAGATCGCAGCATGACATCTGACGATCATAAAATTGTTATTCGAGCTGATAAGACACCGGTTGGCGAACATGCAAGGAGTTTTAATGCACAAACAGTTGACGCAGTGGCAATAGTCATATTTGGTGACCAATTTAATAATCGTGATATTGTGTTTCATCGTAGAAATGAGCAACTTGAGCGTGTATCCGAGACTCATCGCTGTTATGACGCACTATTGTTTTGGAGCATGCTCACTAGTAGGCAAACCATCGGCCTTAATCATACATTGTACCGACCGCAAAACAAAGAATATTGTTTATCACATAGCATTGCAATAAATAAAATGTCATTACATCAAAATTATCATTGTTTAATTTCGATGAATTCCTAAACGTTAAATTCATTTGGTTTTAAATATGCGAGAGCAGATTTATTTACTAATATCAAATGGAATATATAATAGGAGTAGGGTTACAATGTAATAAGAGTGTGTATATTGTTCGTATGTTGTTCTGTGAGATGGTGCCCGCTGTAGGTGAGCGGTTCTGTCCACGATGACGATTGCTGACCAACTAACTTGACTGACAGTGAGAGCGGGGAATAACATATGTTAAGTGGCTAACAGCGCACTGTTCTTAGCATACACAACACCCCTTAACACCCAGTTGCGTCGTAGAATTGTGGGGGCTGCCGGTCACGCCTGGATCTGCGCAGTCCCTCTGATGGCGCCTGCATTGGGGATTGGTTGGTTACTGTAGGCGGCGTCGCAGATGATGAGCTCATGTGTTGGTTAGCGGCGCATGTTCCGTCAGCTACATGGGATGGTGCATCGCCTTCGCGCTCACACTGGTCTAAGTTCATGTCTTCCTTGTCGCCCAGAGGTGACGACTGCTGGCGACTACGAAGTTGATCATAATGCCGCCTGACTAGGCGGTTGTCGGCTAAGCGAGCCGTGTAGGAAATTGGTCCAGTTTGGGTGGCTACCCAACCCTCGATCCACTTGGGGCCCGCAGCGTAATTTCTGACCCAAACTGGAGAACCTGAAAAATAACAATTATCGCCTGTGCCTTTGCTGGTCTTACCAAATGTTATTTCCGTGGGTTGAATTTTGTCAAAATAGGTTTTTAGTTCTCGATTCAGCAGAAGCTCAGCTGGCGGATGGTTCGTAGTTGCATGTGGCGTAATGTGCTGATGAAATAGAAACCGGGCTAGGCTGAGATTGATTTCTTCGTTTCGGTCAAACTTTTTAAGATAATTTTTGGTACTCTGTACCATACGCTCAGCTTGGCCATTCGTAGCCGGATGAAATGGAGCAGAGCGAATGTGTCGAATAAGATCGTTTTCCATGAAAATCCTAAATTCCTCTGATGTGAATGCAGTGCCGTTATCAGATACTATTTCATCGGGGAGTCCGTGCGTAGCAATCAGTTGACGAAGGAACTTGATCGCACCAAAGGCTGATGTTGAGCTGACCACGGTGACCTCCAGCCATTTTGAGTACGAGTCAACAACCAAAAAGAATGTTCTACCTTGGAAGGGGCCGGCGAAGTCCACATGAAGACGTGACCAGGGACGCTTTGCCAATTCCCAATGGTGAGGTGGCGTTTGCGGTGGTTGATTCCGAATCTCTTGGCACGCCGAGCAGCGTTTGACAATTGACTCTATCTCTGAGTCAATGTTGGGCCACCACACATAGCTGCGTGCTAGGGCCTTCATTTTAACGATGCCAGGGTGAGCTGCATGAAGAGCTTTTAAGATGGTTGGCCCCGCTTGAGGGGTTATGACGGCTCGGTTTCCCCATACTAAGACTCCTTTATTTGCCAATAGTTCCTCACGACGCAAATAGTACGGGTATAGTAGGTTTGATCTTTCGATTTTTGTGTCAGGCCATCCCCTTAACACCCAGCTCAATGCTTTAGCGAGCGTTGAATCCTTTGAAGTTTGTGATGATAACAGTTGCGCATTGATGTTGGGCGTTGCAGCTAGTTCAATCATAAGCACCTCTTCGGTATGTGCTGCACTATCTTCAGTTGATATTGGGCAACGGCTTAGGAAGTCCGCGTTGCCCATTTTCTTTCCCTCACGATAAACGATGTTGAAGTTGTAAGCGCTGAGGAATATTGAACGTCTGAGCATTATGTTTGATATTACGTTTGGTACTGGTTTTGACGTTGTAAAAATGTCTAACAACGGACGATGATCGGTGACAAGCGTGAAGGAACGTCCGTACAAATAATTATGGAATTTTTTAACACCTGCAACTAATGCGACTGCTTCCCTGTCGATTTGTGCGTAATTCCGTTCCGATTTGGAGAGAGTCCGTGAGTAAAATGCGATTGGTTTTTCAGAGCCGTCTGAAAATTTGTGGCTAAGGACCCCTCCTAGGCCATATGGGGATGCATCACATGCTAGCACTAATGGTAACTGGCCATCGTAGTGGACTAACAGATTGTCGGATGTGATGAGCTCTTTTAATGCAGAAAAGGCGTCTGCGTGCTGTCGTTTCCATGTCCAAGTGGCGCTCTTATCTAGTAGGCGATGTAGCGGCTCGGCAAATGTTGCTTTATGAGGCAGAAATGCATGATAAAAGTTTAATAATCCGAGGAAAGCTTGCAATTGTTTTTTATCTTTCGGTGTAGGTGCGTGACGAATGGCTTTAATTTTATCGCTTGAGGGCCGAATTCCCAAGGCGTCGATTTGAAAACCCAGGAACTCAATGGATGATTTGCCGAACTGGCATTTGTCCTTGCGCAATCGCAGTCCTGTTTTTTCGAAACGCGTGAGGACCTCGTTCAGCCGCTCAGCAAGCTCTTGCTCCGATTTTCCCATAATCACTATATCGTCAAAATATGGCAACACTCCTGAAATTCCACGCAATATGTTCTCTATGCAGCTTTGAAAAATTCCCGGGGCCGACGATATGCCAAATTGCAGCCTGTTGACTTTGAATGCGCCCATGTGTGTGATTATTGTCTGTAGCATAGCTGATTGCTGATCCACAACTAGTTGCTGGTATGCTTGGGCCAGGTCGATTTTTGCGAAGATTGAGCCTCCTTCGATCGGGGCTAATAGCGTGTTGACTGCTGGGATTTGATGGCAATGTGGCTTAACAGCTTTGTTCAATGTTGATTTGTAGTCGCCACAAATCCGGACCATGCCGTCCTTTCTGATCACCGGTACAATCGGTGTTGCCCATTCCGAGTATTCAACGCTTTCCAAAATGCCCTGGTTGCACAAGCGATTGATTTCCTCTTCTACGAGACCCTTGATGGCGAATGGTAACCGCCGTGGCGGCAGGCAAACTGGCGGGACTGCTGAGTCTATGTGCAGTGATACTGGTGGCCCCGTGAACTGGCCAAGCTCAGGCTTAAACAAATGTTGGAATTTGTTAAGTACTGATTCAATGTGTGTGCCGTTTGAAATAGAACATATTCCTTCAATTCGTATGCCGAGCTTATCAAACCAGTTACATCCGAGTAAATTCGCGCCGCCGCCATAGACAACAACAAGAGGTAGATTCTCTATCTTTCGATGGTTGTATTGAATGGATATGTCGATGACTCCCTTCACTGGGATCGAATTCCTCTGGTAGTCGTTTAGATCCAAATCGCATTTGGAGAGATCTTGCCTTCCTTTAGGCCAGATGTAGCGGAGCGTTGATTCCTTCATAATGGTCACAGGCGACCCCGAGTCCACCTCAAATAAGCAGGTGCGACCGTTGATAATGATTGATATTGACTTCTTTTGACATACTTGCGGCAGTATGTGATGAACAGCAGATTCTCCTCGAGACGATCTGTGCTGTTGAGCACCTTGGTGTGCGTTCCTAGAATTTGTCGTTGAGGCGCTGTCCCTTGACATGTTGGAGCGGCGACAGACGCGCTGTAGATGGCCCTTAAGGCCGCATGAATGGCAAACAGTCTCTCGATGGGGGCACTGTTTCCTTAGGTGATGACCTCCGCAGCCAGCACACGCTAGCTGGTTGCTGCTGCGGTTACGTAGATATTGGCGGGAACGACCCGCTGAGACACCATGTATAGAGTCGCTATGTATGGAGCCCGCTTCGTTCGTTTGTCTCATGGCCGCTGCACTCGCTGCTGCGGCTTCGCTGGTCATAGAACGCTCGACGACTCGTTGCAACGTTAGGGCTTCCTCCGCCAGGAAGCTTCTCTGTAGATTTTCATCCCTCATGCCGCACACGAAACTATCGCGCAGCATACGGTCCAACGACGTCCCAAAATTGCAATCCTTGGCCAATGTGCGCAGCGCTGCCACGTAGTTGCTTGCAGACTCGTCTGGCTGCTGATCACGCTTGTGAAAATGGTAGAATGATGCGATTTCGGAAGGTCGTGGAGACAAATGGCCGGTCAGTAATTTGCAAATTTCATCTAATTTCAAGTCACTAACCTTTGTGGGTGAGGCCAATGATGTTAAGAGGTCATATAGCTGCGCACCGGCCAGCGTTAGGAAAGCCGCCTTTTTCCGCTCTTCTTCTTTAACATCATTGGCCAGCAGAAATAAGTTGAAGCGTTCCAAATACGATGTCCATTTGTGTGGATGAGCCAAGTCAAACGGTTCCAGGCTACCAAGTCCAGCCATTGAAACCCGTTGCGTAATAATGTCGTTTACTAAATGATTTTCTTCAGAGTTATGTAAGTTACATATGTCTGCATCGGCACATGTGTTTTCGTTCTTTGCGGCACTTCCGCTATGACTGGAAGCTTGATCGCTCTCTCTTCCTTGTTTCGCTGATTCGCTAATTCCGCTCGACGCAGTAGCGCTGTTTTTGTCTTCCTCCTTGACGATTTTACCGCTACTCGAATTCTTATCGCTGTCTGCGTGTTCCATGTGATTTAAACTTTTCTCGCACAATTTAATTATTTTTATTGAATCCCATCCTCGTCGCCAGTTTTAAATATGCGAGAGCAGATTTATTAACTAATATCAAATGGAATATATAATAGGAGTAGGGTTACAATGTAATAAGAGTGTGTATATTGTTCGTATGTTGTTCTGTGAGATGGTGCCCGCTGTAGGTGAGCGGTTCTGTCCACGATGACGATTGCTGACCAACTAACTTGACTGACAGTGAGAGCGGGGAATAACATATGTTAAGTGGCTAACAGCGCACTGTTCTTAGCATACACAACATTTGCTAAGCAGCGAAGCTCGCGGTTCTGCTAGTATATTATAACAGTAAGATTTTATGAAAATGCGTTTGAACCAAAGCACAGCTTAATTTCGGCTGATTAACGACTGACGGCTGATCACGGCGACGACTGCTTTACAACTGATAACAATGACCGTTTGATTCAAAACGAGAGCGTAAGTTAAAGTCGGCCCTGCCCGACTTCGAAATACCCGTTACTCAGTTCAATTAGTGTTTAATAACCTCAAGCGGCTCGGATAAGTATGCAACATTTTTTTAGCACGGCCATTTATCATCCGATCCTTTTGAAAAATGTGAGATTGTAGATATTGGCCACATAGACTACACTGCAAAATCTGAGCTCGATATCTTAAAAATTGTGGGAGTTATTCAACATTTTTTATTGCGGGGGCCGGAGGGGGCGTGGCCAAAATTTGAAACAAACTTGATCTGCCTACAGACAATACTAGCTTACATCTAAAATTTGGTTGCTCTAGCTCTTCTAGTCTCTGAGATCTAGGTGTTCATACAGACGGACGGACGGACGGACAGACAGACATGGCTATATCGACTCGGCTGTTGATGCTGATGAAGAATATATATACTTTATGATATCGGAGATGCTTCCTTCTCCCTGTTACATACATTTGCACGACTTTAGTATACCCTTTTTACTCAACGAGTAACGGGTATAAAAATAATTGACTATAGACAACCGCAAGGGGGCCTTAGTCAAGCTTCTCTCAATCTCTTGGCTTGTGTGCTTCTAATTTAAGCACTAGAAAAAGGGACCTAAAGTTTAACGCCGATTCCGAACGGCAGAGTTTAAGATGCGTTTTCATGTCTTGTTACTTCTCAGCCGGCGCCAACAACTGGTGATCAGGTTTTTCTCACTAAGACTACTTTTCTGACTCAACTTTTCTATGACAGCTATACTATATAGATGTCCGATCTCGACCAAACTTAGTGGAATCATGGAAAGGCATGGCAAACTAAGAAATACAAAGTTTGGAGGCGTTTTCATTGAAAACAAAAAAGTTTATTCTCACTAAAACTAGTTTCTCTACCGATCATTCATATGGCAGCTATAACCTATAGTCATCCGATTTTGACAAAACTTTGAAAAATTGTGTGAAAGCTTATAAAATAAATACATGTAAATTTTAAAGAGGTTTGCATTGAAAACTAAAACAGTTTAGTTTGAAACTAAACAAAAGCATCATAAAGTCTGTCTGGACGTAGCTATAGGGAAATGCCTGGGTGAGCAGTGTGGGCATCTTTCGAAGATCAGAGTCAAAAATTCTGAGAATCCTCACTGGAGCGCCATCGTACATTCACAATGAGTGTATTTACAACGACCTCAACATCCCATTGGTCGAAACTGAAATGGAGTAACTAAAACGCAAGTATTCTGAAACGCTTCAAACTTGCTGATCGAGACTACCAGCTATTATGTCATTTGGTTTTCTCAACAACAGTTCTACCCGATATCAATAAGCTCCACTCGCTGCTGCAGTGCATTATTTTGGTATGTTTTTATACCATGTTATATGTTCCCATTGAAAACGGGAAAAGGGGGATCATGCAGTTGGCCAAATGTATGAAACAGGGAGAAGGAAACACTTTCTTCCAGTTATGTCCGACTGTCCATTCGTCTGTCTGTATGAGGGCGTCGATTTGCATGAAGGTAAGTGTATACCGGACACAGATAAAGTATGTTTCAGATTTGGAAAATTCAGCTTGTAGAAGCGGGGGGTACCGCGTCGTCATAATGTTGCCTACTTTCAGGATTACCCTTTAATAGCTGTTGCAAAAACCGGTTACATTAAAATTCCAAATCAAATTTTAACTTATTCAATGACGAACCAATCTATAATTAAGTATTAAGTGAGTGTGAGTATACACATTCTTAAAAAATAAATTAAAACAAATGAACAGGGTACTTTGTAGTCGGGGCAGTCGACTGAAGCGCCCTTACTTGTTTTTAATGCTATTGAATGACAATTTTCTTGCAAAAAGTTGACTAAAATAGACAAAAATTTTGTTAAATTTGTCGTTGGACAATTTTTGCATCATTCAGATCAGTAAAGTAGTTACAGGGAGTAGTCTCTTGCATCATATATTCGTCGCTCTGTCTTTTCGAATTCAGTTTATATTGCGTGGAGGTGGACAATTCGTTAATAAATAAGCATTTTATTTAACAAATCAAGTGTTGGAGCCAGATGTATGTCTATCGATAAAATGATTAACATTTCCATCGGGACTGATCTAGCGGTTATAGTTTACCGGTTAAATTTGTTGCTTCAATTTCGCCCAACACAGCATGAGATCCTCAAATTCGGCTAACCTGCAGGTTAGTTTAACTAACCGGACATTGATAAAATGCACCTTAGTCAAAATGGACCATTCAGCTGTTTTTTCAACGTTGCATTGTGAATGTCAACAAAAAGTTGTTTTGTCAGTGGAAACGACAAACTTATCAAGAAATGAAAATAATAGAAATGATGCACAATCTAAAAGATCCAGTCTTAAAGTGCAAACAAATTAAAAGCACGCAAACCAAGGGAAGTTGAAAAATCTCGGCTTGGGCTTTGAGCTGTTGAAGCCAAAATTATTTAAAAATTTTTGGTAATAAGTTTCTGAAAATGTCTACCAAGTAACTCGCAAAGCCCGCAGATTGCAGGCATATCACACATTATACATACCTGATGAATATGTTGTAGTTTTTGGCAAGTTTACCACGTCCCGCCGGAAAGTAGATAAATTTTGTGTAAATCTAGGAAAAGAAATAAATTATACAATAACATTTAAATCGAGAAATCTTACTTCGTCTTTACAGAGTATGGAAAGGTTCGTTTCAACTGATATTTCCACTTGGACATAGGTAAATAGGCTTCAATTCGGAATTATGCTGAATATGGTTGTTAACTATCACAATTAATGAGTTTAAGAAGGTTAATTTTGATAACAAAAAAGTTTTACACCGCATTAGCAGCGTTCAGTAAAACGATAGTTTTAAATCTAAATAAAGTTTTTAAACATTAAAGTAGGCAACGATTTTTATAAACTTTAAAGCTCTCCCATTATCTATCCTATCTATCCTAACAGAGATTGTAGATATTGGGCACATCCACTACACAATCATACACTATACAATATGAGCTTGATATCTTTAAATGTGGTGGAGTTATTCAACATTCTCATTGCGGAGGCGGGCGGGACGTGGGAAATATTTTAAGTAAACTTTATCTACGTACGGACAATAGTAGTCTAAATACAAAATTTGATTGCTCTTTTAGTCTGTGAGATTTAGGTGTTCTAACGGACGGACGGACGGACGGACGGACGGACAGCCGGACAGACGGACATCGCTATATCGACTCGGCTGTTGCTCAGAGACGCTTCCTTCTGCCTGTTACATACTTTAGCACGACTATATCCTTTTAATACCCAGTTCCCATTAAAAATGGGAATAGGGGGGTCATGAAGATGTGCGAAAGTATGTAACAGGGTGAAGGAAACATTTCCGACCCTATAAAGCATATATATTCTTGATTAGCATAAACAGCCAAGTCGATATAGCTATTTCCGACTGTCTGTATGAACGCGACAATCTCGGAGACTATAAAAGATAGAGCCACAAATTCTTGCATGAAGGTAGGTGTATGCCACACGCAGAACAAGTTTGTTTAAAATTTCGAAAATTACCCCCGAATATACATTCCGCCTAAAAAGGATGCTTTACTTTACTTTCGCTTACGGCGATTATGCTTTTGTTTGTTTATTCTGGTAATGGCTTTTGCGCGTGTGTGTTGGCAGCTAAACCATATACAAAATAAGTCCTAGCGCGTTGTTATGGACGACAAACAGCAGCTCAACGCTGATCTCAATAATCAGATCCCTTTCTAGATCAACTTTTCCTAGCGTCGCAAATTCACGTACGGAATCGATTACCTCTTAAAAACTTCGCAGGCTGTATGCTCTGGCACAGAATCGATACAGCACAATATACTTTTCCATTAGCATGGTCGCTTTGTGGGCTGCGTGCTTTTTAAACCTAATTACTTGTAATCGAAAAAGAAGTAGTAGATTCGCAACTTCATTACAACTGCATATACTTGTCTAAGGGCCTTTTTTCATGTTGTTGAATTTGCAAATATAGGTGGATTTGGTAAGTCTAACTAATTTTTAGAAAAAGCTACGCAGATGTGTAAAATCGACCTGGATTGGCAAAACAGGAACATTAGAAACCGACCCACACTGGAACAGAATGGAAAACTGACCGGCAGAAATTCAAACGAGAAAGCTAAGCTAAGTTCGTCGGTGCCGAAGTTTTTAAACCCTTGCAAGTGCTCGCTTTAATATTTTCAAGCTTTTATCTGACACCGTTAGACTATTATCTTTGGGGAACGGTCAAGGACAAATGTTATGCAAACAATCCTGAAACAATTGATGAGTTGAAGAACGAGATTCGAGTTGCTATTGCTGACATACGTGCCGAATCAATTAAAAATGTTCTCAAAAATTGGGTGGATCGAATGGGATACTGCCAAGACAGCCGTGGTGGTCATTTGATCGAAATTGTTTTTTAAAATTTAATGACATGAACCAACCTTTCCAATAAATGGTCAACCTTTGAAAAATATAGAGCCATTTTTTTTCAGCAAATTTAAATTTTAAATTAAATAAATGAACCACCCTGTATTAGTAGAGTGCAGCAAAAAGAAGACTCTGTGCATAATTTCAGCTTGATAGCTTCAAAACTGAGAGACTAGTTTGCGTAGCTCAATCGACTCAGCTCGTCACCCTGAACAAGAATATGTATAGTTTATTTGGTCGGAAATGAATATTTCTATGCGTTGCAAACTTCTCGGCAAAGGTATAACTTTGCAAGGGTATAAAAATCGAGGTTGTAATCCGCGTGCAATGATTGGCTTAAACAGTGGCCAATTAACCCCCGAGCTCGCAAATGTTCAATTTTGAAGCTTCCATGAACGGTGTCCGGCAGGAAAGGAACGCTAAGTCGAGCATTGTTGTTATACCTGTACGGAGCCTTATTTTCGACTATTTTTAGTAGATGATTTCAGATTATGTGTAGGAAATTGCATATTCGGTTAATTGAATTTATATAAGATTGTAAACCTGCAGTTGTAAAAAATATTTTATTTATGTTTTTTAGACCGGGAAAATTAAGCATCGGTCTACGATTGACATTTCGTATGGCTTGGACCTTTACAAAAGCCACTAATCATATTTCATTGGCATATTTTGTCGAGTTTTAAAAAAAAAATGTTTTTTATGTTGTATTGGAGCTACATCTAAAAATTGGCAGAACTTAACGAAAGTCGGAAAAAATCATAAAACCATGGTGTTCCAAAAAATTTTCAAAAATCTGACTAGTTTTAGGAGGACTTCCTATGGAACTAGTTTATCACTTTGTATGGGGGCTACAACTAAAAGAAAATCGGCTAAAATCTTGGCTTTACTTAAAATAACCGTGTACAAAAAATGTTCGAAGCACTCCATGAATGTTGTTATTGTACATTTCAATATTTGGTTGCGCCAATTTTATATCATGTCGCCTTTTTAAAACTCCTATAAAGCAGCAACCAAAATGCTAAAAGAAAAGGGTACCAAATTCTATACATATAAGCCCAAAGACGAACGTAACTTCAAGGTAGTCATAAGAAACCTGCACCCATTCACAGATCCTGAAGACATCAAAGCTGAGCTAAACGATCAAGGCCACGAAGCGGAACATATACACAATATCACTCAAAAACCAACATTTAACGAGACAAAATAATATAGGCAACCAACAACCCCCCAAGCCATTGCCCCTCTTCTTCGTAGAAATTAAGCCAAAAGATAATAATGAGCAAATTTATAAAATAACATCACTCTTACACACTAAAGTGGTTACTGAGCCACCATATTACAAACGTACAATTGCCCAGTGCAGCAACTGTCAAAAATACGGACACACAAGAAACTTCTGCACCCTGGAACCGGTCTGTGTCAAATGCGCCGGAAGTCACAAAACTGTAGACTGTACATTAGAGATTGGTGGGAAAGTCAAGTGTGCTCTATGTAATCTCAATCACACCGCCAACTATAAAGGTTGTGAAATCTACCAAGCGCTTAAAATTCATCGCTTTCCAGGTCTACGGGAGAAGAGAATACCACAAACAAATGAAACACAGGCAGCCCCAACAAACCACGTACATCCAAACGTAACATACGCCCAATTTTTTTTTTTTTTTTTATGCTTGGTTGGTATTTATTGGATCTTCTCTTAAAGAGACTAACAATAATATTTCAAATCTTAATCTAGAAACTATTTTAAAAACTATCCCCTATTGGAGGTAGTTTGTGTTCTACGGCCCTTCAAGTCAGTCGCTGGGTTTTTTAGGTCGTTTCTTCGGAGGCGAGAATGCGTTGCCAGCATGGTGAGAGATTTTGCAAGTTGGTTTGGGTGGGCAAGAAGCTTCTCAGAATATTTGTGCTTAAGTTCCTCTATTTCAGTTTCATCCAGTGGGATGCTGAGGTCGTTGTGGATACAATCATTGCGAATGTACCATGGCGCTCCAGTGATGGTTCTAAGGATTCTCGACTGTGATCTTTGGAGGATGTCCACGCTGCTCGCACAAGCATTTCCCCATGGCTGCGAGCCATAGGTCCAGACAGGCTTTATGATGCTCTTGTACAGTAAGACTTTATATTCCAGCTTTAGAGGGGAACGGGAGTTAATTAGCCAGTGAAGGCTGTTGGCCTTAAGCTTTATCTGAAGTTTTTTCGAGTCAATCTGTTTGCGCCATGTGAGCCTTCTATCAAGGTGTACACCTAGGTATACAACATCGTTTGATTGCGGGATCAAAGTCGCGTTTAGTGATAGCTGGGGACAGGTGCTTCTGTTGAGTGTGAACGTCACGTGTTTACACTTTTGCTCGTTGATTTTGATACGCCAGTTGGCCAGCCACTCTTCCACGTCGGTAAGATGGCTTACCAAAAGTCTTGTTGCGGTAATTGGACATCGTGATCTGCTTAATATTGCCGTATCATCCGCAAAAGTACTTATTGTAAGTCGAGAGCCTGTTGGTATGTCGGCAGTGTATAGTACGTATAGGAAAGGACCAAGAACACATCCCTGCGGTACTCCGGCTCCTGTGGTGAACTCTTCTGTTGTGTACTCATTTTGACGAACTGTAAATACTCTGTTAGTGACGTAACTTTCTAGGACTTTGTGTGTATTTGGTGGAAGCATTGTCTTTATCTTGAATGTAAGACCGTCCAACCATAAGCGGTCAAATGCTTGGGCAACATCTAGGAAAATGGCAGAGCAGTATTCGTGGTTTTCAAACGCAGTCCGAATATCTGAAGTTATGCGGTTGACTTGCTCAATAGTCCCGTGTTTAGCTCGGAACCCAAATTGGTGTGATGGAATGATATTTTGTGCATGGGAATCAATTTTACGGAGTAAGATCTTCTCAAAAAGTTTTGATAAGCAAGGTAGCAGACTAATGGGTCTATATGATGACGCTTGGGTTTTATCCTTTCCTGGTTTATGGATCATTATGATTGTGGACTTTTTCCATTGGGTTGGGAAGTATCCACATCGCAGTACTGCATTGAAAAGTCTTGAGTTATATGTTATGGCAGGACTTGAAAATTCCATAATCATTTTAGGCGTAATAAGATCATGTCCAGGCGCTTTTCTGGGTTGTAGATCTCCGATAGCATTTTTTATTTCGAGTGAATGAACTTTAATTGGGTCAGTTTGTGCGGCGATGGGAACCAATGGAAGTGCATAGCCATTAGTTGGTGGATTTGGCTGGAAGACATTTCTAAGGTGAAGTGCAAAGACATTTGCCTTCTCTTCGTCACTGCGGGCCCAACTTCCACTCTGGTCCCTTAAAGGCGTGTCTACCTTTGCAGGTGGCTTTATGCTTGCATGTGCTCTCCATAGGGGAAATTTGGTGCTTGTAGGCGATAGTTTTTCTATGTAACGGCTATGGGCTAGCTGCTCTTCCGCTTCGAGTGCTTTGCGAAGTATGCGTTCCGCAAGTCTCAGACGATTTTTTGATGCAGGCGACCTATGGTGCTGCCATTCTCTTCTTGCACGCCGCTTTTCAGACACCAGTCGGTCTATGTAGCTGTTCGTTAATCTACTATCTTGCTTAGGTGTTGCAATTGTTGTTTGAGGGTTTGAATGATGAGCAGCAGCAGTAATGATAGAGCTGAGGGCTTCTACTGAGTTTTCAATGTCTACTTCGCTGTTTATGGTCGGGCTCAGCTCGATTTGACTGCTGATATATTTTTTGTATTTGAGCCAGTTTGTCTTGTGTGAAGTCAGTCTCCGAGGATATTGTCTGATCTGAGGGCACTCCAGAAGGGTGAATATTAGTGGAGAATGGTCTGACGACAAGTCTGCAAGGGCTTCTGCAGTTACCAGGTTTTGTGGAACTTTTCTTGTTATGGCAAAGTCTATAAGATCGGGTATTTTCTTTGGATCTGCTGGCCAGTATGTAGGCCCTCCCGGAGATACATAGTCGAGTTTGTTTGATGCGCGCGTGAGTACGTTGTAGAGTTGCTTCCCCTTGGGATTAGTCAGTCTGGAGCCCCAATCATAGTTATAGTTATAGTCACCAAGTGTATTAAAGAAATCTAGGAATTAATTTTCTGATATTGTAAATCGTGGGGGACAGTAAACCGCAGACAGCCTGATATTGCCTTGTTTAGATTCTACGCATATCGATGTGGCTTGTAGGTAGGTTTCCGAATATCCCGTTAGTGGATAATGTTTGATGCGGCTTCTGACTAGGATACCAGTTCCGCCATGGGCTTTACCATCTGGGTGATTTGTGCCGTAAAATGCATATCCCGATAATTGGAAATTATATCGGTCCGTCAGATTAGTTTCCGCAAGAAGCATTATGTCGATTTCATTGTCTTGGAGAAATTTGGATAGCTCCACTTTTTGGCGGGGAATGCCTTTAGCATTCCAGAGTGATACTCTTAGGAGAGCCATTATTTGGGTTGTTGCGAAGCGATCAGTTGAATGAGAAGGCCTTGCATTCTCATCTGTTCTTGCATTGCGTTTTGCTTATACACCATACCTTTCAGGGTTTGTTGTAACGATAGAAACATGGCTTCTAAGCTACTTTGATTTGATGGTTGCTCCACATGTTTTGTTGTCAGAGTCGGCTCAGTTCGAGTTTCGTGTGAAATCGTTCCTTGTTTCAAGACGCTTGCGAAAGAAACGCCTTGGGTAGTAGTCGATGGGGCAAAAAACGATCTCGTAGCTTTTGTGAAGAAGACTCCAGGGGTCGATTGCGAGGGTGTATACGTATTAAGATTTCCATTGGAACGAGCAAAATCCGTGCGCGTATTAATCCTGCTTTGCAGATCTTTGTATACATGGCAACCTCTGTAGTTTGCGGTGTGGTTACCTCCACAGTTACTGCATTTTTTGACTGATGGATCCTCCTTGTTTGCGGGGCATGAGGCAGTATTGTGCAGCTCTCCGCATGCCACACAAACAGATCGCAGAGCGCAGTAGGATTTGGTGTGTCCAAATTCTTGGCAATTGGTACATTGCACTGGATTTGTGCGCTTGTGCGGTTCCTCTACTCTGCGGTGCAATAAGTAAGGTAGTTCGTAAATGGGGTGCACTTCATTTTTGTTAGGAGCTATGTCTTCCGGGCTCAGCTCAACTTTGAAAAGCGGCTGGGGTTTTTTGTCTCTGTTTATTAAATTTATTACGGACTTGACCTTAAATCCCTTTTCTTCCAAAGCATAAGCAACTTCCGTTGCAGGGACCCTTGATTCAATACCTTTGATTACAACTTGTAGGCCTGTGCTACTTTTTAGTTGGTAGGTGTAGTAGCTTTTATGTTCAGCTCTTAAACATTTTTCGGCAGCGCGATAGTCGTCATCGGTGTTAACTTGGAGCTTTGTTTCGCGTATGTTGCCTTTGCTGACGGATGTCACATAGAAGTTGTTATTGCCTATTAGCGAGTTAAGCATTGTTACTAGGGCCGTACAGCTAGTATCCATAATGTAGATTGGCGGAGGCTTTGGTTTTGCGGCCCTTGCAGCTGTTTCTTCAGTCTCAGCGTCAGACTGTTTGGCAAGAATTTGGAACCTATTCCCAGTGAGGGGATCTTTGTCCGCAGGTTTATTGCTTGTTTTGTTCAATTGTAGTGTATTACCGCTTCTTTTGTTTTGCGGGCTTAATTCTCGTTTGTTTATTTTTACATACCGATCGATGCCGGTCCGCACATACGAGCGGGTGGTGGGTGGGCAGCACCATCATCAAAATTATCAACCAATACTCGGCCCGTTCCAGAATCAAATAACATTAAAAATTTACCAGCCCCTCATCAAACAAGTACAAATAAAGCTCCCCATACAAATAGCCAGAACAATGAAGTAGACGAACTAAAGAACATGATAAAACAACTAATGAGCAAATCAAAGACATGATGAGTGTTATAACACTCCTTGCTAGAAATTACTCAGTTCAATTATTGTTTAACAACTTTTTTTAGCTCGCCCATTTATTATCCGATCCTTTTGAAAATTTGTGAGATTGTAGATATTGGCCACATAGACTACACTGCAAAATCGATATCTTAAAAATAATGGGAGCTACTCAACATTTCTTATTGCGGGGGCGGGAGGGGTCGTGGCCAAAATTTGAAACAAACTTGATATCTAAAATATGGTTGCTCTAGCTCTTCTAGTCTCTGAGATCTAGGTGTTCATACAGACGGACAGACGGACATGGCTATATCAACTCGGCTGTTGATGCTGATGAAGAATACATATACTTTATAATATCGGAGATGCTTCCTTCTGCCTGTTACATACATTTGCACGACTTTAGTATACCCTTTTTACTCTACGAGTAACGGGTATAAAAAGCCACATAAAATACTCTGAGATGGACCACTACAAGACAAATCATATACAATCAACAAATGTGCAAATATACGACAAGTATGATGTACTTACCATCTCTTAACTCTATAGCCCACCCAGACACAAAATTACAACCACTGAATATGTGCAATACTTGAATACCCCAGGAAAACGATTCATATGTGGAGGAGACTTTAATGCAAAACATACTATCTGGGGATCAAGATTATGCACGAATAAAGGAAAACAACTCCTGAAATCAATGGAAACAATAGGAGCCAAACACATCAGCACAGGGGAGTTGACATACTGGCCGACTGACAGGAAGAAAATACCCGACCTTATTGACTTCGGCATTGTAAAAGGATTCGACGTGCAACAGTTTCAAATAGAAAGCATGTACGACTTATCATCTTACCACTCCCCAATACTATTGACATTTTACGAGAAACCATTGTATGTCTCTAAAATGTCAAAAATGTACAACGAGACTGATTGGGACTCCTATAGAGATTATATAGATACTCATCTCACACTGAAGGTGCCATTAAAAACAGCAGATGACATAGAACGCTCAGTAATAAACATAAACGACATAATACATGAAGCTGCTTCTAAATCTACTCCAAAAGTAGCAAGGAAACCACTCGTATCAACTCGATGTTCAAAAATCGCAAAACTGCTAAAGACGAAGTGCGAACTGCGGAAAAGATGACAGAATACTCGATACCCAGAGGACAAAAGGAAATTAAACGAAATAACAAAAACCATCAAATACAAACTTCAAAAAAGGAATGATGATGGATTGTCAAAGTATCTAACTAACCTGGATGCTACGAAGGTAACAAATTACTCATTATGGAAAGCAATGAGAAATACTATAAACAAGACTGTTCACCAACCACCAATTCGGCAAGACAACGGGACATGGGCCAGACAAAACAAGGAAAAGGCTACAACACTTGCAATATACTATGCAGACGTATTTTTAAACTGTGACGCAATGAATCGCGCCACAAAACATTTTATAGATATAAGGACAAACCCACTGGAGGGGATAATTATCAAAGGCAGCCAGGAGCACACAATGAATCACGCCACAAAACATTTCATAGATATAAGGACAAACCCACTGGAGGGGATAATTCTCAAAGGCCAAATATTTAAGTTGTTGAAACATTGTTATTTTTTGTTTGTTGTTTCGTATAATTAAAAATCATTTATTCTAAGTCACAGTCAAGTTACAAGTCAAGTCACGAATCACTGCCATCTCTAACACCAAAATCACGAAGCATGATATGGTCTCACCAATCCCAAAGACCGGGAGAGGGTGGCAACCCTGGCGGCCTGAAACTGACGCGGGCAGAAAAGTTAAAGCGAGGATCGTCGAGAGTTCGATTTTGGCACGCGTCGCGAACAGATGGGTAAAGACACCTCTCCCAGGAAAACTGACAATCAGTACCCGCGAGAAACAGAGTCAATAACGGTGATCAACAGACAAGACACATAAAGGTGCACAGAACGTGGCGGGCGACCAGAAAATATCTTAAAAACAACAACAACAAGTGGAAGCCATTTGTCGAGGTGGGTGGAAAACTGGCCTAGAAGGCAATGGGCCGAGGTGCCACGATTTGTCTTTAACTTTTCTCTCGGTGTGGTGTTAGGAGAATCATATGCAAAAAGAAATAAAAGAAAACTCGTGGAATAAAAGAAGTGGTTTCTCAAAAAAGGCCTAGTTTTTGTGATCATCGAGTGTTGAGATTTCCCCAGTGAGTGTGCACAGACCCGCGGGGGCCACGCCATGCTCCTCCGGCCCCCCTAAGTCTTCACTTAAGGGTTGGCGGCGCATGGCGAGGATCTCACAGACGGTTACCAACAACTTCGCTTCGTCCTCTATGGTTTCACCTAGGGCGAACGTGGGCGTTGAAGGAACCGTGTGAGCGGCCAAGTGCAGTGCAACGAGGAAGCTGCGCCTTGTTCCTCCGGCCCCCCTAAGTCTTCACTTGAGGGTTGGTGGCACGTGGTGCAGATCCTTCGGCCAGTGCAGACATCTTCGTCCCGTCCTCCATGGTTTCTCCTAGGTCGAGACGAGCGTTGGCTGTGCTGTGGAGGGGATTCTTTTAGTGCATAGGTTCCGTTAATTGTGTGTTAGTAGGGTACGCCACGCCTCCCTTGCCCCCCTAAGTTTCACTTGAGGGCTGGTGCGGCGTGGTGTCGGCCCTGCCAAGCGACTTGCCAATGTCGACTCATCCGTTATGGTTTCACCTGGGACGAGGCGAATGTTGGTAAGACTAAGTCGGCTAGAAATTTGCCCTTTCGATGTCTCGGGGAGTTTTTTTTGTAGGTTTAGCAACTTCTGGTACCCGCCGGGTGGTCTTAGCCCCCCTAAGTCTCACTTGAGGGCTGAGATCACATGGCGTGGGTCATGCAAACAGTTTTGCCCACTTCGTCGCGCCCGCTATGGTCTCACCTGGGGCAAGGCACATGTTGGGGCGGCAACGTGCAGACAACGCCGCACAGTGGCCGGATTCGCGAATTTGGCGTTGCAAAAATCATAACTTTTTAACGGAAAGAGATATTTGAAAAATTTCAAAGGGACGAGGATAGAGAATTCCTGTAGCTTTAAAATGAGCGTACGTTCATCTTTGTAGGTTAACAGGGGGACACAGGATCGGCTGCCAAAGTTCATAATTTAATACACCGAAAAAATTGTATGAAAAAGTCTACGTATTTTCATTTTTTTAAATTGATTTATTAAAAATTAAGTTTTAATAATATTAAAAATTAAAAAAAAATGTATAACAAGTTAATTTGTACTTGCTAAAAAAAAATATTTTCATACAAAATTAGTTCTAACTTGGGAATGATTAATTTTCTTGTAAAATGTTGTCAGTATAGGTATTCATATCATTAGTGCTTAATAGTCTTAATATTTCTGGGGAATATTCGTTGGTTAATTCCGCGAGTGTCCTGATGTGTCTGAGAGATGAGATACGAGGATCAGAGGAGGCCGACAACATGTTGAAAAGGTCTGTATTTTCTTGATGTCGAGATATTTTGCACGTGTTCGCATATCTATACCTTTTGTAGTCCTTGTTTTTGGATTCTTGGGCTTCCTCTGACAACTCTCCCATCGATAAAAGTTGTTGTTTTATAAGCTGCTCACCATGATCCAATATTTTATGAACAGTAGGAGTAAGTTTTTTCTCTGGGTACTTTGCACGTAAAATATCTCTTGTCTCCTTGGCATATTTTCCATATTTTCTAGCATCAACATTAAGACATTGAGAATGATCTTAAACCGTTTGATGACATCCAGATGAATTCCTGTTATCTGAGCAGTTGCATAATCGTCGTTGAAGAATCTCCGGGATGTATTTCCATCATTCGTGTTTCCATAGCCCTGCTTCGGGCAGTCGACTTTTAGCCCGAGCTCCGCCAAGAACTTCTGTTGTATATCCTGTTTCCTTCTATTTTCCATTGTTTTGGAGTTGGTAATGTCATCAGAGTCGTCTCCTTTTCGTGGAAGAGTATATGCCAACTTGAGCATGAATTCCATGCATCTGATCCTCGCATGCAATGGAGAAATTCCGTATTCATAATTATGCTCGTCCGTTTCCGATGTCTCGAACTCCTGAAAGTCCTTGATTTGATGATTTCCCCATCCTTCAAATCATCAATTGTATAATTAAGTTCGGTTTTTACTAACGACTCGAAAGCTTGTTGTGATTCCGCGGTTTTGAAGAACTAAAATTATTTGATGTTGTCCATTTTCGATAAAACAAATATCACTATGTGTGCGTACTTTTTCGCTCGACTGTTCAAGTCTGAATAATCTGCCTTTACTGGAGTAAGCCCTTTATAAGTATGTACACAAGGAACACAGCTAGCAACAGGTAAAAAAATGACTCCATGGCCTGAAAAAAACTAAATCCTTTTGAAAGGGTTACGCAATATTAGGTAACAGTTCACAACACCATCAAAAGACAATGAGCAACTTCAAACATAGCTAGTACCTGTTGAAAAGGTCACTCGAGAGTAGGTAAAAAATCCACCCACTTGCTAGTTGTAAAGCGCAAAATCAGAAAAGGCCAATTGTAACTAACAATATTATGTGTTACCTATCTCAGTAAATCATAAAATACGCTTTAAAATTTTGCCTGCAACGTTCTTCTTCTTCTTCGTTTGTACTTGTTCTTCCCAAATATTATTTACCTGTAGATTAAATCGCAAATATCAATGTAACGTCTAAGGTTGCAGGTTGTGGCAGCTGCATTTTTTACAATACATTAATAAATAGACTAATATATAATACCTATGCTCCGAAACAACTGAAATCGGGTGAAATTGATATTTTCGAGTCTATCAAAGTTAAAAAACTCAACCAAAAATAGTGTCCACCTAAAACTTGAATGTGAAACAATCAACTTTGAAATAATAAAGTTTGTTAATGTATTCACGTTAAGAATTAATGCATCTTTTCAAAAAAATCAAGCAAATTCAAATCGGTATTACCGTTTGGTTTTTATACGCTCACAAAATTGACATTTGTAACCAAAAAAATTAAAAATTCAGCAGTTTGAAAAATTCTTCAACTTTGAACCACTGTAACAACCAAACTAATTGACCAAATTCAAAAAACCAAAGTTTTTTGGGCTATCTGGGGTTCCCTTTATTGAATAAAAAAAATCTGCTCAAAAAAATCGAACATCAAAAATTGATTTTTGCAACGCCAAATTCGCGAATCCGGCCACTGTGCGCCGGCTCGTCCTCCAAGGTTTCACCTAGGTCGAGACGAGCGTTGGCTGCACTGTGATGTTGCTTTCTTTCGGGCAAAGGTCCTGTTATATGTGTGTTAGTGGGGCACGCCATGCCTCCCTAGCCCCCCTAAGTTTCACTTGAGGGCTAGTGCGGCGTGGTGGGGGCCCTGCAAAGCGTCTTGCCAAGGTCTACTCGTCCGCTAGGGTTTCACCTGGGACGAGGCGAACGTTGGTAGGAATAGGTCGGCTAAGATTTAACTTTCTCTGTTTGGTGGAAGTTTCCTTTCGCATGTGCCTCTCCGATCGTGCAATACAGAAATGCTATGATCGCAACATTTGCAGTTGACACAGTACTACTCTACGCACATAAAGAATTGGCAGTGGCAAAAAGGAAACTACAATATATAATTAATAAAACCGCAGAATGGTCCAACTCGTGGCACACTAAAATAAACCAACAGAAAACACAGCATATAATCTACACAACAAAAAGAAAATTTACACCGCGAAACCTACACCTAAATTGAACTATCATCAGCAGATGCGAAGAACCCAAATATCTAGGGATGTACCTGGACAAAAAACTAACATGGAAGCACCACATTGAAAAAAAAAGAGACCAAATTAAAGCAAAGTACAAACAACTACACTGGCTACTACGCAAAAAATCCCAATTATGTATTCACAACAAACTAATAATCTATAAAATAATCATCAAATCAATATGGACCTATGGTATCCAGTTGTGGGGAATAGCGAAACCAACATAAAAATAATCCAATGTCAACAATCCAAAATAATACGCGCTATTCTCAACGCTCCGCGTTATATATCTGATGACGATATTCATAAAGAACTAAATATACCAACAGTAAGGGATGAAATAATAAAAGCAGCAAGAAGACACCAAACAAAAATAAATGCGCACGAAAACGAGGAAATAAACCTAATCCCAGCTCTGGAACTTCTTCGACCTCGCAGACTCAAAAGAAATCGTCCAGTTGACTTAATTTGATATGTTTATTATGTACTAAGTAACTTGTCCAAACTGTAAATACTATAATGTAACCTAAATTAATCCTGTCAAGCCAATGTTATATGTATAACATTAAGTAAACCCCTCTAGCGTTAAAAATGTATATAACGTCAAAAAAATAGACAAAATACAAAACAATTGGGAAATTATAAATAAAAACAAGCCCGACTATAACATACTCTGCACCAAGAAAATTTGTCTTTTGATCATAACTCGAAAACCGTTCATCCGACCTTCTCCATTCCTTTGGCGAATCGATAAATTATCCTGCTAACTAAATATGTCCAGAAGGAACAAGCCATCTATCTTCAAAACTGTGGGAGATATGACGTTTTTTCTAAATTGCGGGGGCGGGAGGGGGCGTGGCCAAAATTGAAAATAAACTTGATCTGCCTGCAGACATAAGAAGCATATATCCCATACATGTCAAACCTCTATCTCTTACCATCTCTGAGATCTGTGCGTTCATACGGACAGACAGACGGACAGACGGACGGACGGATGGACAGACGGACATGGCTATTTCGACTCGGCTGTTGATGCTGATCAAGAATATATATACTTTATGGGGTCGGAGATGCTTCCTTTTGCCTGTTACATACTTTTGCACAAACTTATAATACTCTGTGTACCTACGGTACAGAGTATAAAACAAGAAAGAAAGTCGGTCAAGCCCGACTATAACATACTCTGTACCAAGAAATTTTGTCTTTTGATCATAACTCGAAAACCGTTCATCCGATCTTCTTCATTCCTTTGGCGGATCGATAAGTTATTCTAATAACTAAATATGTCCAGAAGGAAGAAGCCATCTATCTTCAAAACTGTGGGAGATATGACGTTTTTTCTAAATTGCGGGGGCGGGAGGGGGCGTGGCCAAAATTGAAAATAAACTTGATCTGCCTGCAGACATAAGAAGCATATGTCCCATACACGTCAAACCTCTATCTCTTACCATCTCTGAGATCTGTGCGTTCATACGGACAGACGGACAGACGGACATGGCTATATCGACTCGGCTGTTGATGCTGATCAAGAATATATATACTTTATGGGGTCGGAGATGCTTCCTTCTGGATGTTACATACTTTTGCACAAACTTATAATACTCTATGTACCTACGGTACAGAGTATAAAAAACTAGTTGTCCTCCCATAAAATGAAATCTTGATTTTCAGGCTTACCATGCTGCAACTATGCTAATGATCCTATCAAAAATACAACAATATTTACATAATTAGTCCACATGTAAAACTATATGATTAGATTGTGTCAAAATATTTCCTCCCATAAAATGAAATCTTGATTTTCGGGCTTACCATGCTGCAATTATGCTAATGATCCTATCAAAAATACAGCAATATTTACATAATTAGTTCATTTGTAAAACTATATGATTAGATAGTGTTAAAGTATTTCCGACAAAAACAATGGCTCGTAGCAGAGGGTTTAGTTTTCACAAAATTGCTATAAATCAAGTAAAATTTAACTTTGAAGGCCAAGTTCGACACCATTGGCATTACTCATACTGCGTGCTACATTTTTCTCAGATGCATTAATATGTCTACTACCCTGGAGGCTTCAGAAAATCAGCAATAAATGCGAAGTATGGCCTAAAAAATTTCTAAAACGGTAAAAAGTCGGTAAAATGGGGTTTCGCCAATATCTTGGAAACGGAAACTAGTATATGATTGAAACGTGTCATCTCATGATTAGCATGGGTTAGTCTACAGGAATTAGTTAAAGATGCTCAGGATACTCACAAAAATATCAATTTGTAGAACTGTGTTTTGTAAGTTTTCATAAATCCACACTGAATCGTTTATCGTGTGTGAATCCAGGCATTCTGTCGGAATTAATGTATCAACTAAGCAAATTTGCAGCTTAATTTCAAGTTAACAATTTGAAGGGAATTAAAGTAAATTGCTAAAATTTTGCAATCCACATATCAATATTTCTATTTACTGATCAAATACCCTTAATATTAATTCAATATACTAGCGGAATTCCGCATGGATATTGGGACTTGTCCATTTCTCAATGTCAATTAACCGTGGCTAAATAATATTAGTGAAATAATAATAAAAGTAAAAAAAAAATAAAAACTCGTGCAAAGTTTGGTAGCGATAGCTTTCAAACTGACGGAGGAAATCGCATAGAAACCGACGGACGGACATGGCTATATCGACTCAGCTCGTTATGCTGATCAAGAATTTATATACTTTATGTGGTCAAAGATGCTTCCTTCGTTGCTTTACAATCATCTCGACAATTTAAATATACCCTCTGCAAGGGTATAAAAAGAATAGTAAAATCTACTATTTAAGTCACAGTAAATTGTGCTTTGGATTCAGAGAAGAAAATGTAAGTACAATACAGGCTTCGAATCGAATTTTTTAATTAATACCAAAAAGATTTCGCTGTTTGGTGTGGTCGAGATTACGTATAAATCAATGTTTCAAGCTTGGAGAAAGCAAGATGTCATATTTCCAGCTTGTTCGGAAAAGACAATAACTTTTCTGAGACAGTTTGTAAAAGAAAAAGTTAATGTGTTCTGGATGACGTCATTTAAGAGACAAATGGAAAGCAGTACATTCTATTCAAAACATCTTTGAGTTAAAATTTCATGATTGGCTAAAAGCCAAGTTTGAGCTAGCGCCAGTAAAATCAGCTCCGTTGAGTTCATCTGAGGACATTCCCGTCGCAGGTAAAGCACCACCCTAATGTTTATATTAAATTATTGTTACTTTACTCAGATCATAATTTGATGATGTGTTTAATTTTAGGACCCTCTACCAGCCGGAATAATACGGCCTTGGCACGTCCAGTTGGACGTCCTAGACTGTTGTTTTCTGGACTTAGTGAGCGTTCAGGACGCATAGACTTAGGGAGTTAATAAAGTCCGTGTCTGCTGAAGAAGCCTCAGACTTAACAAGATCCTTTTTAAGAAAAAAAAGGGAGATATGCAGCGCCGGCCTTTTTGTGGCAGCCGTAAAAGGAACCTATTAAACTATACCTCATTTGTTTGTTTTAGATTTTACCCCATTCCCCAGAAATAAAATCGGAGCTTTTGGGTGCTATAAAACCTATTAAACGGTACTTAATTTAATATTTTTTGTTTAATACCGCCTTTTTTGTCATTCTTGGCGTAATTCATGTTAATGTTAAACAAGCTCCAATCGAAAGCAGTTTAATATTTGATGATATTTTGCTCTTGAACTGTCACACTGGAGTTAGCCCTCGCCCTATTATAATGAGCTCACTGCTTCTCTAGCTTTGCTGATGTGTGCACCTAGCTTTGAGCAGAATTCTTTACGATGAGAGAACTGTCACTCGAAGCTCTTTTCGAAATTTGGTTAGCAAGCCCCAAGACCGCAAGGCTTAAATCAATTATAGATAACACCTCCAAATTTTTTGGAAGAGATGTTAACTATGAAAAGTTAAATGCTCGTCTAAAAAAGCTCAGCTGTGATTTTCAATTGAGGTGTATAAAAGACTACTTATTTCATCCGACCCATACACGAAAGGTTTCGTAGAGCCCCAAAAGCGGAGCGGGGTGTTGTATCTAAGGATGTAGTGGAATTATTAATGGACTCTTAAGCATTTCAAGAAAATTCTGATTCAGACTAAATTCATCTAAATTCGGGTATACTAAAGACGTGCAAATGTATGAAACAGGTAGAAAAAAGCATCTTCGACCCCATAAAGTATATATATTCTTGATCAGCATCGGTAGTCGATATAGCCATGTCCGTCTGAACACCTAGATCTCAGAGACTAGAAGTGATAGAGCCACTAAATTTATAAATTTATAGCATCTCGTAGAGTAAAAAGAGTATACTTAAGTCGTGCAAATGTATGTAACAGGCAGAAGGAAGCATCTCCGATATCATAAAGTATATATATTCTTCATCAGCATCAACAGCCGAGTCGATATAGCCATGTCCGTCTGTCCGTCCGTTCGTCCGTCCGTACGTCTGTATGAACACCTAGATCTCAGAGACTAGAAGAGCTAGAGCAACCATGTTTTAGATGTAAGCTAGTATTGCCTGCAGGCAGATCAAGTTTGTTTCAAATTTTGGCCACGCCCCCTCCCGCCCCCGCAAAATGTTGAATATCTCTTACAATTTGTAAGCTATCGAGCTCAGATTTTGCAGTATAGTGCATGTGGCCAATGTGTACAATCTCACAAATTTTTATAAAGATCGAATAATAATAGGCAGAGTTTAAAAAACGTTGCATACTTATCTGAGCCTCATGAGGTTGTTAAACACTACCCTGCAAACATTTTGTCGTGTTACTTATTTCCCTCGTCAATGCGAGAGTTTAGCGATTGCTTGAGGGGAGAGTTCGGGGATAGTTTGGCGATTTACACTAACAAAATACATTAGGTATCGCATTTTTATCATAAAAGGGATAAATTGGCGATATGTGCTATCACATTTTTTCCGTCCATTCGGAAAATTGGCGATATATCCCTCAAAAATCGCCTTGGGGGCAAGAATGCGATACTTTTTGGTTGGTCTCGCTTTTTCATCATCCCATCTGAGAATTGGCGTACATCGCTTAACACTCCCTAAGAAGATCCGAATGCGATTCTTCTTGCAGTGAATTCAACGACTTTTTACAATGTTACCAAAGTAAAATACTTTGGCAACGCTTTCAAAAGATGAAAAAACCGGCCCAATATAAAAATTGACACATGTACTTAATGTGGTAGGAAATTCTTCCTTCTGGAAAATGTGTGTTTACTTGTCCGCTGTAGTAACTTGTTTGATCTGTGGCTTTTAAGAAAGCCATCATTAAAATAAGCAAACGATCAGACAATAATAATATTCAAAATATTTCAGAGTTGCAATATGCTACCACTTCTATTAAATAATATTAAAAAGAGATGTCTCTCTGATTACATTTTTTCTGACATTCCATTGCCAGTAAAGTTGACAATAGTGCACAGGCTCCGATTCAGCACAAACTACATTAGGCCTCGTTTTTTGGTTCAGCTTCCCCTGGGAAAACCTTTCCGTTTCAATAGTCAACGGAGTGAGAGGCATAATAGATTGTGTATTTATTAAAAGCAGACCTTCTATTCGTTAAAAATTTGTGTTGAAATTTCTCGCGCTTTGCGTTAAGTAAGTCGAAATGTCCTCTGTCAAAGCCAAAAGAGCAAAGACAAGACGACAAGCAGCCAGAATTGTCTTAAACTGTTATGGAAATACAGCGCCCAGTTTTCAAGGGAGATCAAGCAGTGATGGCGAGAGGTCAGCATTCAGATTTTAGTTTTGGTTGCATATACACGGTGCGCCATATAAAGTGTCAGTATGGCAACACTGAATAAATATAAAAACAAACAACCGATTGCTATATGTTGATCTTGTTCCTTTAATTTGGTCCTGTACAATTTATTTCGACTACTTTTTGAACACAACATCAATCAAGTGGCCGCCTTTATTGGCCACAACAAAATGTGCCCTTTTAGCGGCATTTTCCATCACTTTTTCGAGCGTCTCAGTCGATAAAGTGGCGATTTCGGCACGAATGTTGGCCTTAAGCTCTTCAATGGTCTGTGGATCGCTGGCGTAAACCTTGCTTTTTAAATAGCCCCACAAAAAGAAGTCTGGGGCGGTCAAATCTGGAGATCTGGGTGGCCAGTCAATATCGCCTCTTTTTGATACCGTCCCAAACAGTCACTTTTTGGTCGTGTAAAGGTATTTCATGGATGCGGTGTGGATTTAACACCACCAGAAAGCGTGAAATGGGCCTCATCGGTCATCAAAATTTGTTAGCACAATTGAACGATTATTTTCGATGAACAGCGTCACTATTTCGGCACGTTGTTTTGGTGTGAAGCGTTCCATGGTCAAAATTGTACTAGATTGATGTTTCCAAAACATGTCTAACAAAAGCAATCGGTTGGTAAATGTCAAAGTTATTCAGTGTTGCCATACCGACACTTTATATGGCGCACCCTGTATGTCACTAATAGTGGCTTTTGTTTTCAGAAATTGCTCATAATATGTTTGCCAAGACGACGGATGCAGACATTAACAAAGTCTGTTCACAACATTTTTTGCATGCTGAAGATCGCATAATTAAGAAACTACTCAAAATCAATAACAAAACTTAAATTTATTACAAATAAAGAAACCACCATACATACATACACTCTCAAATTACACATATATATTTAAAGAATTTGACACACTTAGCTTTAAAAAATAAACTATTTCCCCTACTGTTAAATAACAGAAATCGAACACACATTTTATTTGTATGGCTTATGTTGGGGGGAAGAATCGCATTCTTATTTCCAAGAAGAAACGCTTTCTTAACTATAGGAAGAATCGCATTCTTATCTCTGGAAAAAGTCGCATTCTTATCTCCAGGAAGAAACGCTTTTAGAACTCTAGGAAGAGTCTCAATCTTATCTCCAGGAAGAATCGCATTCTTAACTCAAGGAAGAAACGCATTCTTATCTCTAAGAAGAATCGCATTCTTATCCCTCAGAAGGGACGTTTTCTTATCCCCAGGCTGAATCGCTTTCCTATAGCTCAAAAGAGACTTTTTCCTATCTCCCAAAAGTGTCGCTTTCTCATCGCCCGGAAGTTATCGCATAGTGTCACATTGTGGGGAGATGAGAATGCGATAATAATGCGATATCGCTAGAGTAAAGCGATACCTACTACGCGAATCGCATTCTTATCTTCCGCGATAAAAAATGTTTGCTGGGTAATTGCCTGGAGTAACGGGTATTTCGAAGTCGGGCAGGGCCGACTTTAACTTAAGCTCTCGTTTTAAATGTGAATGTGTCGCAATTAAATTACATAAAAAATGCTAATTCTGCGTTGGAGGCATGGGTCAAGTTACGCGATGTGCATGTGTCGAGTGGCCCGCTGCAAAAAGTGTCGCTGTATAAAAAACTTTTAATCTCAAAGTATTCGGCAGGAGACAATATGGTTCAATATGTGAATAATTTCCTGGATATAATAAATAAGTTGGCCGAAATCAATCTTGAATTAAATGAAGAGCTAAAAGTAATAATATTGCTGTCCAGCTTGAGTGCAGAATATGATCATTTTGTCGTGGCTATGGAAACGAGAGATTCGTTGCCGTCGTTTGAATCGCTCAAGGTTAAAATTTTTGGCAAAGGCTGAAAGAATAAAAGAGAATAGTGCGCGAGAGAATGAAATGAACGGTAAACTGCAAGCGTTTTACGCGGGATTGCGAAACGGTAAAAGCAATACACCCACAAAGCAACATGAAAAATTCGGCGGAATTTGCATTAAATGTGGAAAGCGCGGGCACATAGCGGCGCAGTGCAAAGAAAAGAAGGAGGACAAAAGCAAACAAGAAGAACAGAATCGGGATAGAGAAAAGATTTCATTTTCGGTTTTTGCAACAGTGATTAGAGAAAACATAACGAAAAAAACATGGTGCCTGGACAGTGGGGCGACATCCCACATGTGCTATGAAAAAAAATTTGTTTTTGTCGAAGAAAAGAACAAAGTTATGTTAGCTGCAGACAAAGTAATTGAATCACCTGGTAAAGGTCAAGTGAAAATAAAGACAAGTGTTACGATCACTGTTTTCGGGATGACACCGGCTAGCTTGGCATCTCAGAGCGGGATCTTAACCCTAGCCCACAGGGCGAACAATCACTACAAAGAATTAACCTTCACTAACACAAAACGGCAAAACAACAAAATTCAAACAAAATTCCCTAACGACAAACAGCGCCATCTGGAGGCAAGCGTGGTGACCCGGTTTGGATGGATTCACTGGCAACGTCCCCGCCCCTCCTGCAGCGATTCAAGTATTTGAGGCTGCCCTAATATAGGAGCCTTGACGGTCGGCTCACTCCAGGCTATGGCAACTTACCCTTCTCTCCCCTCCAAATAAACTTAAACCGTCATATTTCAATCGTTATAAATGGTTTTAATTACGTATATAAATATATACAACGCTCTACAACTCACACATTTTAGAATTAGATTACATTACATAAACTGCTACCAATTTTCTTTACCTTACGGCCCAAGCAATCTTTCCTCTACTTTTCAGGCCATTATTGCTAATTTGCATTTACCCTAATTTCTTTATTTATTCGCCAAATGGTAACTGGCTACACTAATACTAACCTAAACTTAAAAATAAACAAACAATTTATTGCCTAATTGAGGAAAAATATTCCGCCAGTAGCATCTTGATTGTCGATTTGTTGGAGTCGAAGTCAAAGCGCATGCTAACGGGCAAGGAGTTAAAATTTCCGAAAGCTCTACACAAAGGTTCATTAAGGGAGTAGTTGGTTCGGGAAATATGGTGGGAAAAGGGTTGAAAAGATCTAAGACTCCTACTTGGTACACTAAATCTTATCTTATTTAATAAGAAAGGACAATCAATACAACCTAAAACAAGGTCATTCAAAAACATTAGTGACGCAATAGTTCTCCGATCTTCTAGGGTTGAGAGATGCAACAGGGCACACCTACTGATATATGACGGCAGAGGGTCAGAAAAATTGAGCGGTAGAAGAGCAAACTTCAGAAATTTTTTCTGTACCCTTTCGAGCCTCTTTATATGAATTGCACTAGAAGGGTTCCAAATAAGAGAAGCATACTCTAACTTAGAACGCACAAATGCAAAATAAAGGCTCAACCTAGTGTAAGGGTCCTTAAATTGGCTGGAATGGCGTTTAACAAAGCCAAACATGGAATAGGCTTTAGGCAAAATATAATTAAGGTGCTCATTAAAGAGAAATTTTGAATCGAATTTTACTCCTAAATCAATGGCCTCATCCCGGCTCGATAAAATATAATTGGTGATTGAATAAGTTGTTGTAATGTTGTAGAGGTATTTGCTATATCTAACAGTAAAGCATTTGTTTAGATTAAGTGGAAGGAGGTTGAGCGCACACCATGAGCTGACCCTATCTAGGTCATTTTGCAACAAGCGACTGTCATTTGAGTTTTTAATAGATCGAAAAATTTTAAGATCATCAGCATATAGCAGAAACTCAGAGTTGTGAATATTCATACAAATGTCATTAACAACAATAATGAAAAGTAAAGGCCCAAGCGCACTTCCCTGTGGAAGGCCAGAAGTTGACACATATGGACTAGAAAGCGAGCTGTTTATTCTGACTGTAAGTCCTGTGGTCCAAATAGGATTGAATCCAAAATAATAAAGAGGAATGAAATCCCAGCTTAAAAAGCTTTGCAAGTAATGCATGATGACAAACTTTATCAAATGCCTTGGAAAAATCTGTGTAAATAACATCAACTTGGCAGCGTTCTTCAAAGGAACTGATGCAATAATTACTAAAGACCGATAAATTAGACGTGGTCGAGCGACCTGTCATAAATCCATGTTGATTTGGGTTAATGTACCTCTTTACAAAAAAAGACAACTGTTTGGCTACAATCCGTTCAAAGAGCTTCGAAATATTGCTGAGCTTAGCGATAGGTCGGTAGTTAATTACCTCACTCTTGATACCAGACTTGAACACAGGTGTGACAGTAGCAGCTTTCCACCTGCCAATAAATCGGCCGGCAGAGAGTGGCATTGAGAATATTGTTATAAGCGGCTCACAAAGCTCACCAATACAACTTTTCAGGAAAAATGATGAAATTCCATCACAATCTGAATAATTAGAGTCATCACAACTCAATACAGCTTGGTAGATGTCATCCTCAGAAATAGATAAATTTCCAATGTTCAGTAGGTGGGGAATTGCATCCAGACATTTCGGATTATTCCATGAAGCTAAAGGTTCGTAGTTGGAGCTAAAAAATTTTGCGAACAAGTTTGAAAGTTTGAATTAAATCATACAATGTCATACATGAAAGTACTGGAGATCTAGATTTTTTCGAATTAACGAAACGCCAAAATAGTCTTGGATTTAATTTCAGACCATTTTCAACATCTGCAATATACTGATTGTAAAGAAATTTATTAAGAAATTTAAACTCACGCTTATGTTGCTTATATCTCTCCCAATCAGCAGAATCATGCGTCACCATAAAACGTTTGTGAAATTTGTTACGCAAATTTTTATACTTTTTTAAACCTTTAGTGTACCAAGGCAATCTATATGAACCATGGCCCCTAAAATGAGCATTCTTTTTGATAATGCTGGACAGAACGTTAACAAAATTATCATAGCAGACATCCACGTTGTCATGCGAGAAGACTAAACTCCAATCAACAGCAGAAATATCAATACGAATTGCGTTAAGAGTAATCTCATTAAAGCTAAGTACCAAAAATTCACGTTCTGAAGGAACAAAAGTATAAAAGTTAATAGTTAACAACATGGGCATATGATGAGAATCACAATTTGAAATAGGAATTTCACAAATATCAAGTTAACAACTAACATCGGGACTTATATATACTAAGTCAAGTAATTTGTTTAATCTGTTAAAGATGTTATTAATTTGTGCTAAGCCCATAGAGAACAGCTCATCAACCACTAAGATTTCATGAGATTGATGAACATTGCTAGGAATCATTGAGGCAGTCGCCAAATCGTGCCAAGGCAACCCAGGTTAAAATCGCCAACCACACAAAGGTGTTGACCAAGAAAAAGGGCATCATAAATATGAGACACATTCCGTATATGTTCCTCATAAATTCGGTAATCACTGTTTGGCGGTATATATGAAGCGACAATTAAAATTTCTCCAGATGATCCAGCGATTGAAATGCAAAGTTGGTCAAGAAGCGAGACTTCATTTGCTAGGTGGATGGATTCACAGTGCAGACCGCGCCGAACAGCCACAAGGACGCCTCCACCACGTGTACATTGCGCTCTCATAAAATCTCCATCTTTTCTAAATACTTGATAGAGCATTGGATCGAAGTATTCACTATTATAGAAATTCGAGTTGAGCCAAGTTTCAACAAGAATTACGACATCAAAGTTACGTTGAGAGGTAGCCAGAAAAACAGCTTCAACCTTTGTTCTCATACCAGAGATATTTTGGAAGTAAACAGTCAGGGAAGGGCTACTGTCACCAGATGGAGACGTGTCCACCGATTCTATCTCAGATTGAGGTAAATGGAATGAGGGGCCAGAATTTGGAAGCAGCGTCTCTGGCCGAGTCCCATGATTATAAATGCCAAGAATAGCTCCAAGCAGCGCTGCAACTCTTATATACAAGGAGTCGTTTAAGCGATTTGGCGATCCAGAGGTAGACATAAGAGAATAAGGCTGTGATAGTTGATCAGGTTTGAGCTGCACAGATAATGCAGCCAAATCCACAGAGAAGCCAGGTAGAATCAAATTCCTGATAAGGGGAAACAAATCCATTGAAGAGGGCTCGGGTCGGTTTTGCTCAGCTGGCGAATGAACGGTTGGATAAAGCGCAACTCTTAGATCTGATTGTCTAAGAGCAAGCATAAGCACAGCATCAGAATGATAAGAGAAGTGCAGCATACGATAATGAATAGAAAAGTGCGCCTCTCCTAGGCTTAAGCTCAAAAGTTGGTGCTGTAGTAGTTGTTGTATATGTGGAGATGAAAGAGTAAAGATGCAAGGCGGCGTCTCCAACGAAGAGTTGCAACATATGAAAGGAACAGCGCAAGTAGCGCTGATTAAAGAGCGTTTTTTGACGAAGTGCTTGGAATAGGGGTAGATGTTCGTGGTGGAAGGGTCGCATTAAGATCAACAGCTGTAGAGTCCGCTGCAGGCCTCTCCCTATGGACAAAACGGCTAACTTTAATCGCTTGCGGCCAAAATTCGTTATTGAATACAGTCAAGTAGTGCTGTTCAGGAATACCAAGTTTGAAATTGACAAACTTAAGCGAAGAAACATCAACATCTCTTTTCACCAGCTTTACGCAAGCTAAAGAATTCGGTTCTACTTTAAGTTTAGATGCTACAAATTTTAGCACCGCCTCTGGTTCAGTAGCAGTGGAGAATTTGCCAACATGTAAATACTTTTTGCTCTGCATAACAGTAAGCTCAGAACAAGCAGCAGCCACTAAATGATAGGCTTGTTGTTTTTGTTTCGATTCCTCTTTGGCTTCTTTCAAACGGTGACAAAATCGTTGCTCTCTGCTTCAGAGTGAGAATCGACATCAACCAGCTGTTGGGGTCCGGGGACATTAACCTTCGTTTTGCTGGTGGCCAGCAGCGGGCGAGCCGCAGTCTTCGGTTTGCTTGTAATTGCATTTATATTATTGTTTTTGTTGTTGAAAGCATTTAGAAACTGGGATTTTAAATCCTCTTATAGGTTTTCCAGAGTCTGAATTTTGCCACTTATTTCATCAATTTTTGAATGCGAGTCATTGGCCACAACACTATTGTCACATTGCCCCTGTAGGTTAGGCAAATTTGTTAATAATTTAACTACATCGCCATGCAAATCAATACAAGCGATATGAAATACGCGACTGCAGAGAGAAGAACAGCGGACAGCATCAAAGCAACGAAGTTGAGCTGCTAAAACTTTCGAATTGCACTCAGCGCAGAGTAAAGGAGACATAATTAGACGTCCGTACGCAACGAAAGCTAGATGTCGACTTGATTTTTGCCCATTTCGAACCCTACCCTAAAGGAGCTCCTCTGTGACAGGTCGGGACACTTATTCATAAATATGGGATTCTTTATCAAATTTGCTTTTGGGAAATATGTGTGTGTACGAGGATACATATGTTCACGTATGTGATATATAGGTATATATATGTAACTGATATGTATGTTATGGGTGTCTAAATGTTAATTTTAGATATTACTTATTTTAATTTTGGTTGATATGTGTAGATATTTTGTCTGTAATATGTCGTTGACTTCAAAATTTATCATGCCACCTACATGAACGCCTATGGGCGCAGGTATGTATGTATGTAAGTATACATGTGGTTTTTAAAATGTAGGTATGACTGCCTTTATGCGTCTTTGATCGTTCGTCTTTATTTATTAGTTGGTGTCAGTAGCTTACGGAGTCTCTTCCGGCTACAGTTTATTGTTATTTTCCAATTGGAAAGGACTCACTTTTGGTGCGTAAGATCGGCAGGAGGTCGGTCGCCAGGTACCATCTGGGTTGCTCCAACTTTTAACTCCTTCCCAGAGACACCTCCTCAGCATGTTACCCCTCATCCGGCTTAGGGCCACAACCCTTTTCTGGAGTCTCCACCAATGATGCTGAGTCGCCTGGCTCACAAATTTGGGGACCTCCGGAAGAATTACGCCTATTCCTCTTGGCCTTCCACACCAAAAAGATCGTGGCCGGTCCTAA
>JAWNNO010000586.1:0-167088 GCA_035044985.1 Lordiphosa fenestrarum
CAACCTTATATATTCTTGAACAGGGTGATGAGCTGAGTCGATTGAGCTTTGTCCGTCCGTCCGTCTGTCCGTCTGTCTGTCTGTCTGTCTGTCTGTCTGTCTGTCTGTCTGTCTGTCTGTCTGTCTGTCTGTTTCTAAGCGAACTTGTCTCTCAGTTTTAAAGCTATCGAGCTGAAATTTTGAACAGAGTCTTCTTTTTGATGCACACTACTAATATGTCAAAACCGACCGGATCGGATGACTATTTCTCATGGCTCCCATGGGATCAACCGCTCGGAAAACTAGTTTAAGTGAGAAAAACTTCTTTCTTTTCAATGGAAACGTCTCCAAACTTTGTAATCGTAGGTTTTTTATGTTTCTTTATAATTCTACCAAGTTTGATATAAATCGGACAACTATATGGTATAGCTGCCATACAAAAGATAGGTCTGAAAAACAGTCTTAGTTAGAAAAACTTTTTTGTTTTTAATGGTAGCATCCTGCAATTTTGCATTTGTTTGTTTCACATGCTTTCACATAATTTAACAAATTTTTAACCACATCGGATGACTATATCTTATAGCTCCCATACGAACGATCGGTCGGAAAATGGGAAAAAGAGTATTTTTTGAAAATGTTCCATACACGACAAACCTCTATCTTTAACCATCTCTGAGATCTGTGCGTTTATACGGACACACAAACAGACAGACGGTCATTTCTATATCGACTCGGCTGTTGATGCTGATCAAGAATATATATACTCTATGGGCTGTTGCATACTTTTTGCAGATACTTAATATAGAGTATACAAATATAACCATTCTTTACTGAACTTCAGCAACACTTTTGATTTCGAACTTCCACAAGCGCATTTTGACTTTCAATGTCAAAACGTCAATGCAAAACATCTCAAGCTTTCGTGTCGTATTCAGATTGCTGTATGAAAAATATGAAAGTTATTTGAAAATAAGCTGATTTTCTCAGGTCATGTCCATATCCTTTGTCCATGCATCATTTATATTTTCTACTTGACTTTTTTTTACATCTACAAGTAGCATGTAGTTTTATCTACACCGCATTTTTATACTCTGTACCGTAGGTACATAGAGTATTATAAGTTTGTGCAAAAGTATGTAACATCCAGAAGGAAGCATCTCCGACCCCATAAAGTATATATAGTATCAACAACAAGTATATGTATTCACAACAGTCATTATGGGGACTTTATTTTGATTGAAGGGGCATATTGGGGACAAATCGACATTTTGGGGACTGTCCCGGCAAAATTCAGTGACTGAACAGGTATTTTGGGGACACTTGCCAAATTTATGGCCTTAGAAGGATTTTTCTTTATTTCCAAGTTTTCCGTTAAAAACTAGAGCAAAAATTAAGTTAGTTTAACTAAGGATGTACCTATATACTATACTGTGCATTGAAATAATCAAGACTTAAGAATTTTTTCATTATACAGAACGAGTATTTCGGGGACGCACTTTTAATTAATTTTCATTAGATTATTGGAAGTATATATATCATATACGATTGTTAATTTTGATTTAATATGTTCTTAGCTTGTGAAAAAAAAATGCGTCAACCTGGAATAATTAACTGCTTTCTTGTAATCACAACTTAAAAAATGTCAAATCTCATCGATGTGGCAACCCTATGTGTATATATGGTTTTTTATATGGAACGTACATAATGAAGACACTCATATATACAAATTGGTGCATAGCGGGGACACAGGAACGATGAAATGAAATGGTCCCCAATATGACTATTGTGTATGATTTTGACTGGGACGTTGAAATGAAACTTCTTTTATAGTTGTATATATATGTACATATATGTATAAGCAACAGGCATTTTGGGGACCAAAAACTTTACATTTTTGCAAGAGTTTGTATGTGCATGTCAATTATATACACAAAACGCGTGCATTTCCAGGGAATAAAACTGTACATACATATTTTTATTCAAGATCACGCACATGTGTAAGTGTATGTGTGTGTATGTATAATTGCACGTACCCACAAAATACAACCTTTACAAAATCCGCACAACTGCAACAAACATATGAATAACAGTGCGTGATCTTGAAAGTAAGTATGTAAGAATATTTTTTTTTTCGCTGGACTCTTGCAAGCTCGTCCAACTGCAAGAAAAACAGTACATACAACTTTTCTTAAATATGTACAGTTGTAAACAAGAACTTCTTGCAGTTGCGCGAATTTCGCAAGTGTTTGTACATATGTGCATGTGTATTATACGCGCGCATTTCCAGCGAAAAAAAATATGCAACATGCTTACACTCGAGATCACGCACATTATTTTGTATGTACAACCGTTATGCACATACAAACACTTGCATAACAGTACATACAAATGTTCTTAAATATTTACAGTTGTACAAACATGATCACAGCTACATATGATTATTAGTAGACCTTTGCGGCTAAAACAATCATGAGAGCAGCCTGTAAAAGTTTTTTGTCCCCAAAATGCCTGTTGCTAATAAATATACATATATGTATTAGCAATACGAAAAAAAAAATGTAAGGTTTTTTGTCCCCAAAATGCCTGTTGCTAATACATATATGTATATGTATATGTATATGTATTAGCAACAGGCATTTTGGGGACCAAAAACTTTACATTTTTGCAAGAGTTTGTATGTGCATGTCAATTAAACATACAAAACGCGTGCATTTCCAGGAAACAAAACTGTACATACATATTTTTATTCAAGATCACGCACATGTGTAAGTGTATGTGTGTGTATATAATTGCACGTACCCACAAAATACAACCTTTACAAAACCCGCACAACTGCAACAAACATATGAATAATAGTGCGTGATCTTGAAAGTAAGTATGTAAGTATATTTTTTTTGCTGGACTCTTGCAAACTCGTGCAACTGCAAGAAAAACAGTACATACAAATTTTCTTAAATATGTACAATTGTATACAAAAACTTCTTGCAGTTGCGCGAATTTCGCAAGTGCTTGTACATATGTGCATGTGTATTATACGCGCGCATTTCCAGCGAAAAAAAATATGCAACATGCTTACACTCGAGATCACGCACATTATTTTGTATGTACAACCGTTATGCACATACAAACACTTGCATAACAGTACATACAAATCTTCTTAAATATTTACTGTTGTACAAACATGATCACAGCTATGATTATTAGTAGACCTTTGCGGCAGTCTGGAAAAGTTTTTTGTCCCCAAAATGCCTGTTGCTAATACATATACATATATGTATATGCAAATATAAATATAATACATATACATATATGTATATGTATTAGCAATACGAAAAAAAAAATGTAAGGTTTTTTGTCCCCAAAATGCCTGTTGCTAATAAATATATGTATATGTATGTGTATTAGCAATACGAAAAAAAAAATGTAAAGTTTTTTGTCCCCAAAATGCCTGTTGCTAATACATATATGTATATGTATATGTATATGTATTAGCAACAGGCATTTTGGGGACAAAAAACTTTACATTTTTTCGTATTATTAAAAATGTCAATACACTTACACATGTGCGTGATCTTGAATAAAAATATGTATGTACAGTTTTATTCCCTGGAAATGCACGCGTTTTGTGTGTATAATTGACATGCACATACAAACTCTTGCAAAACTCGTGCAACTCCAAAAAAACAGTACATACAAATGTTTTTAGATGTGTACAGTTGTACACATGAACTTCTTGCAGTTGTATTTGTCGTCAAATTTTTTTTTTATGCTCGTTCATTTAGTTATGTGTGTTTATAAATAGCGCTACTAGCGTGTTATCTACATTTTGCTTTCAAGAAAATAAAACACAATAGCTTAAGACACCTAGAGACATACACAAACATAAACTGTCCCTAATATACCCTAAATGCAGAAAAACCATTCCATTCCATTATTCCTCTGTCCCCGAAATACTCCTTTAATATAAACTAATTTTGCAAGGTGGCAACTCTTCAATTTTGTCCCCAAAATGTGCTTTGGACATAAAAAGTGTATAAAGAAAAAATCTGCATTATATTAAACAGTCATTTCAGGGACAGTGTGTCCCAAAATGCCTGTTGCATATGAAGTCCCCGAAATGGACGTTACTTACAAAATTTCAAAAAAATTCGTTAAAAAATTTTTCCAAAATTCTGAAAAAATTATAGTGGATTTTAGAAGGTATTTTTCATATATTAAGATCGGAAGAAGTCGAATATTTTATGGTCCCCAAAATGCCTGTTCCGAATACATATATATATATATATCAACAGCCGAGTCGATATAGCCATGTCCGTCTGTCCGTCTGTCCGTCCGTCCGTCTGTCCGTCTGTCCGTCTGTCTGTCCGTATGAACGCACAGATCTCAGAGATGGTAAGAGATAGAGGTTTGACATGTATGGGACATATGCTTCTTATGTTAACGTCATATCTCCCACAGTTTTGAAGATAGATGGCTTGTTCCTTTTGGACATATTTAGTTATTAGGATAACTTATCGATCCGCCAAAGGAATGAAGAAGATCGGATGAACGGCTTTCGAGTTATGATCAAAAGACAAATTTTCTTGGTACAGAGTATGTTATAGTCGGGCTTGACCGACTTTCTTTCTTGTTAACTTTCAGTTTTCTACATTTCGCGTCTGAAATTGATCAGGTCGAATTTTGTTTCAACGTAGACAATCTCTCAGCCTGCAAGCGACTCATTCATTCTCCTAGGAAAAGTCCAACCAAACCAGCAAATGAGGGATGGATTCTAGCCGATAATTTGAATAATAGTTTCATCAAGCAAACATTTAATAGATACCAATCAAAAAGTTACAATTGAAGCCTCACATTTCCCTAGAACTGTGTGCAAATTTGGCAGGCTTACTCTGAGTGTGTGAAGTTTGACGGTAATCCTATTCTTATTCTGAACTGTTATTGGTAGAGCGATGTATTTTAATTTAATTGCAACTATTTCCTCATAGGCTTAATTGTGGCAGACACTGTTAATAGATTGGCCAACACGATTAGAGTTTCATTTTCAAATTGTTTACAAAATTTTCAATTTGGATTTTTTTGCATTTAGTTGATGCTCTTGACGTAATTGCAGGTCTTTTATATTTTATAAACATTTAATGTCATTGCCAGCTAATTATCGCAATTATATAGACAGATGTAGTGCATTTAATTATGGTACACGCACTTCGCGCTGCCGTTTAACTAAATGGATTTCCCCTAATTAAGTATTCGCGTGCGTGTGATGTTTGTGCGCCTGCATTGGGTTTTGTTCAAACTTGAAGTAATTTAATTATGCATTTACACGGCCTACCTGTCCAATTAAATGCCGTACTCCTCTGCCATTGGTTTGGCGGATTTTCAATTCGGATACGCATTTTAATGGACATCGGCAAGTTTATTATGGGGCCCAGACTTTGTGCCATTTTATGGCACGTGCCGCGTGCTTTATTGTCCCTTTTGCCTATGTGCAATTCATGATGGATCGCTCGAGTCTACGGAATATGGAGGGAAAACGCCATTCCGTCATTATGCCGGGCCGACATTGGCGTGTTACACTCTTGTTGTGGCGCTGGCCCCGCAACTCAAATGACAAACTGTCATGGAATAAAGTCGTAAACCTGGAGCCAAGCAGCCGCCGCAAGCAGGTGAGGGGCTGTCCAAGGTGTTTGGCGCTGCATAAATTGAAATTTGCATAAAGTGGTGGGTGGGGGAGGGGGCGCAGATATGATAATTCAATTTCAATAACCGCCTGGAAATCAAAGAAGCGAAAGTTTAATGCGTGTTTCATTTGCAGGGAACATTTTTTACGAGTTGCTCTGTGGCAAACAAACAATTCGTTTGATGGCCTTTACAGTGGATGGTGGGGAGGGGGGTCTACGGATTTAATTAATTGCATGCGCCTAACTAAAGTCAAACAATTTCCGTATTTAATCAACGGGAAAGCAAATGAATGACTCAGAGTCAGACTTGAAGAGCGACCCATAAAGTATCCTTCGTAGGGGTTGCTCCACGGAAGACAGGGGGTGAGGTGAGTCAGGCGAACTCATTTCGAAAATTAAGCAAATGTGTCTAGGTGTGTGTTTGGGGGGCGTGTCTGGGAGCAAGCATAACGTGATTGCTGCCAATTTCATAGAGCAGTAAATTGATGATGAGCTAATACCTTGAAAGTTATTGGCAAAAGCGCGCGAGCTAAAAAATTGAGAGCCATCGTTTTAGGTATTACCCTCGCACGAGTGCAGATTCAAGTGAATTTGGGGTGAGCAAAGATTATTTTGCAATTGGTTGAGTTTTGTTTACTGTTTTTCCTAGAGAAACTGGAGGGCATTTAAGCAAATATTCAGTTAAGCAGATAACCGACAATATGTACAATATGTAGCATCCAAATAGATGTGTGAAATAATAACCATAGCCGCTGTGGCGCTATGCTCACTGTATGAGTTGCTAGACCTGTACTATACACTGGTACTCTGACTGCCTTTCTTCCACCTGCTGTGCTTTAAGAATCGAAGAGACGTTTAGTTCCACCATTGAGCATGCGCAACAGAGAAAATAACGCTGTGGAGAAGAACCACATCTTACCGAGAAGTAGCGCTTGACACCACACACAACAAAAATAGCAAAGCGCTGACCCACAAAGTCGCTAAAATGAAACAAATTTTACTGTAACTTTCACGTAAGCCATTGCGTACAGATAACTATTGCTATAGTAAATCGAACCGATGATTTTAGTTAGTAGCTTTTCTTACCATGTAGACGGAGAAAAATAAAAACCAAATGGTCGTGATATCGTCTGTTTTTTCCGTTCAAAAAAAATTGAATGAAAAGAAAAAAGTGTTCTTAAAATATTCAAATTTTAAAATTTTATTATTTGATTTTTAAGCAGCTTATTTTCAGGCAACAGCTAAGCTGTTTTCGTGTCACTTGTTACTGTCAAACATGTTCAGGTTGGTCTAAAATTTAAGCATGAATCGACTTACAAACAAACTATTTTGTGAAAGTGAAACAAGAAAAACAAGCGTTCACTTATTATACTCTTGCAAAGGATATATTAAAATGGCCCGGATGTTTGTTACGCATAAAAGGTAGCATTTCCGACCACATAAAGTGTTTATATATTCTTGAACAGCATGACGAGCTGAATCTATATTACCATGTCCGTCAGTCCGTCTTTCTGTTTCTAAGCGAATTCCTTCATCAGTTTTAAAGCTATCATCACGAAATTTTGCACGAAGTCTTGTAGTACAAATACGCTGCACAAATATCGGAACCGACCGGATGGGGTGACTATAGCTTATAGCTGCCATAGGAATGAACTGTCAAAAAACTAGTTTTAGTGAGAAAAACTTTTTGATTTCAAACCAGGGTTCGGGCTTGCCATTCTTTTGAGATGGATATTAGTCATATATACTCCACCACCACTGATAATGGAGCCAATGTTATAAAAATGAGCAAAATCATGCACGAAGTGCAGGATGACTTCTTTGATGGAAACCAACAGGAGTTCGCAGACGTGGAGGACGATCAATATCAAGAGGCATTAGAGTCAGTTATGTCTATAGTCAGATGTGCTGCGCATACGCTGCAGTTAGCGGCATATGTTGTTATTAAAAAATTGGATATGCAAATAGGTATTTGCAGAAGTCTTGCAAAGAATATAGAGACTCTTTGGAAGCACAGTTTGCCAAGCATAACACTGCCTGTGCTGGACAGTGCGACGCGTTGGAACTCGACCTACAATATGGTAAATTCGCTGTGGAAGTTGTGGGACTCCATCTCTTCAGAGGACTGCCTCTCACAATCAAATATATCCTGGGAATTTTGCGAAAAATTTATAGCTGCATTTGGACCCGGCTACTTGTACAAACAGACTGCAAGCCCAGAATTATATTATGGGAGATTTTTATAGAGATTGGCTATGTTGCGAATAGAGCTTGAGGAAATATCGCATGAAAATTCTTATGCAGAAATGCTTCACTGTGCAATGCAATTGCGATAGCAAAAACTGCTGGAAAATAATGCATTTCTTGCTGCATTATATTTTGACCCGAGATTCAACTACAATGGCTCTGGAATTTTAAGCGAGGAACAAACAACTTCTGCAATCGTAAGTAACTTATTTCAATGAAGTTAACGCATTTGTTTTACCAAATTTTTTCTAGGAGCATTTGCTAAAAACAAATGAAGCTATAAGAAAGCTTGAACCTTATGATGTCGATGTTGCCGCAACCACCTTGGAACCAGTGGTCGCCAGTAATGACCCGTTCGGAAAATTGCAGAAACGCATGAATGCAATCGGCAGTGAGCTACAGAGTAGGCCAGCACACCTGAGATCTCTTAAGCAAAAATTATGCCCCAACTTGTGCTGGATTGTAATGTGTTGGAGTATTGGAAGAAACTATCAACTAATTATGATGAAAGCTTTTAAAACTTGTGCAGGTTGCACTGGCTGTTCCAGCTACCCAAGTGTCCGTTGAACGGGCATTCAGTGCGCTGTCAACAATTATTACAAACCAAAGATGTAATTTGTCAAAAAAAACAATTAATGATTTGTTGATTACTAAGCTGAACATGTCGATATTAAAAAATCCGAACATTAATATAGAATAGAAATAATAAAATAAAATATCATTATTTGTAAGAAAAAACCATAACATAACACGAGCTTATATTTTTACTTGAAATTACAGATTTATCAAGCAGGTAAAAATGACCATGAGAGCTGCAAGTGTACCGTTATTTCTTCGAGTAAGTAAGAAATGATTGCCGCTTTTTTGCGACAACCGATTAGCCCCTCTTCACTTTTGTATGAAAGACTATAGCATCATTGAATTGCAATTTCCTTCTCTTCGTATGAATGCCACTGCATGCATGAAATCGGCATTCCCAGCATTCAAGGATATTTTTGGATCCTTGGATTGAAAGTGCGAGCAGTATCCTTAAGTCTCGAATTAAGCGCCAAAAAGTGCCCTTACTGACCTGGCCACCTTAATTTCCTGGTTTGAACGAATTTAAATGTTAATAGCGATCTGCAGCCACAGGTAGTACCTGACAAGTTTAAAGTGTGTAGTCTCGCAAACTGTTTAAAGTCTTGTCCATCGTTCTTCGACAAGAGTATAAAAACTAAAGAAGAGTCCCAGTAGTAAGAAGCTGTTAGTGGCTGTGGCTCACGAGCCGACAGCTATGGCTCATGAGCTGAGAGGTATGGCTCATGAGCCGAGAGAGCTATGGCTCTCGAGCAGAGAGCTAAGGCTCACGAGCCGAGAGCTAAGGCTCACGAGCCGAGAGCTATGGCTCACGAGCCGAGAGCTATGGCTCACGAGCCGAGAGCTATGGCTCACAGCTCAGAGCCGATAGCTGTGGCTCACGAGCCGAGAGCTGGTTTTTGGCTCATGAACCGAGAGCTGTGGCTCACAGCTCAGAGCCGAGTGCTGTGACTCACGAGCCGAGAGCCGGTTGATGGCTCACGGCTCCCGAGCTGTGGCTCACTGCTCTGAGCCAGAAGCTGTGGCTCACGAGCTGTGAGGCGTTTAGTGCTCCCGGCTCTCGAAAAGCGGCTCTCAGCTCTGAGCGAGAGCCGAAATAAGGCAGAGCGCGCGGCTCGCTCGTGAGCAATTCCGAACCCAGTTTCAAACTTTGTATTTCTTAGTTTGCTATGCTTTTCCATGATTCCACTAAGTTTGGTCGAAATCGGACATCTATATAGTAGAGTCAGAAAAGTAGTCTTAGTGAAAAAAAATCTTGTTTTTTTTCAGTGGAAATGTTCTTAAAATTAGTCCGAAAAACGTGATACAAGGGTCTACAAACTTCGGCCGAGCAGAAGTTAACTTTCCTATATATATTTTTTTTAAATTAAGTTTGTATTAAGAGTAATTTTTTAAGAGTTTTGCCCCACTCACGAATCATGCCCCGGATCACGATTCCCTTACGGATGATTTGGATAGCGAATAATATTTTCGAGGTTCTGGGAATCCTTGCAAGAGTTGATTTCCTTACCATAAATACCACGATTTACGATATTTGATCCTTATTAACTTACGAAAAACGCACGGATCACGGTTGTTCACTCACGAAACTCTATGTTTGCTCACGATCACGTCGTGACATGTCGTGACAACCCGTCACACGGTGAAATTCACGTCACGGGTGCAGATCTAATTTAAAGCTCTACAGATATTAAAGAGTTACACTTAAAGTCATCAAAGTGCGATTGGTATAAAATTTTGTGCACATTTTTGCCTCCAATTTACAAAATATGTATTAACCCAAACCTTTTCCCAGTGATTTCTTTCAAGGATTAGACAATGTATTTCAATTTCTTTATATCTACTCAACTTGGAGCACGTGTGGCACTCCAATTCCAAAATCTTCTTCAAAATACAGTAATTCGTTATTTAAGTGTTTAGAAAAGCCTTCTGACATTTAATACATATCTAGTCCCAATTTGTACTGTTTTCATTTTGGCCCCAAGCAACCAAATATTTGTAACCTTAGAACAAATACAGAATTGATTGAGTGAGTGTATGCTGATTACTTACCATGTTCAGCTTGTGACGAAGATGAAACGGAATATTTATCTAAGGAGCTAGAAAATAATGAAAAATGCCAATTATATTCAAAGATTTAGTCAAAACTCGATTGTTGTGAAGTTTTGGAAAAACGATCATTGTAGAGGACGTTTGTTTCCTGCAACACAAGTATCAGTCGACCGCGCTTATTTTTGTCTTCAGTTTGTTTTATCCAGCCAAACAGGCAGTATTGATAAAACAATTTACTGGAAGACTTTTTTTTGATTCACTTAAACTTAGCTGAAAAATATATTTTAAAAAATCAAGGCTCTAGACTTCCATGTATAAAATATTTAATTTTCTTTCAATTTACATAAATGTTTTCTAAATTACTGCAAATTCCAAATGACGAACCCGAACCACGAATCAGCGGCACTCTGAACCTGCTTCGTGAGTCCGAAACCGGAGTGAACTCCTCCAGATTTTTGGAGACTTAGTGCAAGAATTGAAACCACCCGACCTACTACAGCGGCTAACTTTTGGTGAATGGACGCTGTCATAGTTGGATGAAGATCCAGATGAAGATTTGATTACAAACCTTTTTTTTGTCCAAAATGAAAGAGCTGGACTTGACTGACATGTGGTTTCAACAAGACGGTGTCACATGCCACACAGCACTTCAAATAATGGCCCAATTGAGAGGCGAGTTCGGTGAGCAGTTTATATCACGTTTTGGGCAGGTCTATTGCCCATGCCTTTCGACTAATTTTTGTGGGGCTATGTTAAGGCTCATGTCTATAGCGACAAGCCCGCAGCAGTTGACGTTCTTTAGACTCAAATAAAGATTTCATACATTTTTCTGAATTTCATACATATTTTTGTTAATCAAATCCGAAAGCTGCTTAAAAATCACCCTTTACATGACTGGACCGACTTAACAGCAAACCTTTTTAATCAGAGAGCGGTAAAATTGTGTTGGAAAACTAAGTTGTGTATTTTTCGCTTTATTTTCAGTCAAAATTTATAATTCCACCTTTTTTCATACTTCGCGGAGCAGATTTGAAATATGTTTTCCCCCATGTGGCCATTAAATGTTTTTAAATATCCTCTTAGCATTAGCCTTAAATTGCCAGTGATTTGGCCGACAGTGAGTAACTCTAATTGTAAATGGACTCGTACTTAATGCAACAGCAGGCGTAATTGTAATTTCAGTCCAAGTGGTTGTCGGAAGTGCAAACACACTTGAACTTATGTGCCAGGGGTGGGGGTGGTTGTACGTGGTACATAGACAATGCTCCATATACATGTAGACGGTGTATACGCCCTCGACTCGGTCTATGCAGCGAGTGCAAGTGCAATTTATACACTACCCGAGCTATGGCCACCTGAGTAAGACATTAATCTATGTGGCGGAATTTCCGGCTGCCAGCCCTCCCCTCGCCGGGCAATTGCTTGCATGTTTTGTGTAAATTTAAGCCGCAAAACAAATGAAAAACTTCTTGACTCAAGTCGACTTTTCTGGCCAATGCCATAAACTACGCGCCGCTAGGTGCAACATCTGCACAAGGATCCGGATGCGGATCCGAATGCGAATGCGATTCCGAATCCGAGTGCCCACTGCGCATACATATTTTATGGCAGTTACGCGGCTCTGGCAACTTAATTAGTGCCTGCCAGCCGGCTGCTATGGTTCGACTTCGATTGCAACTCCAGCGGCACCTGGAATTTAATAGAATTAAGCCAAACGGGCCAGCCATTACAGCAGAAGCCTTAAAGTTGGCGTTAAACATAATGTGCGGCACATTGACGCCATTTGCAGCGCCGCTGCCAAAATGGCAGCACGTAGCGCAGACAAGGAACGAGCCAAGTATGTAGACCACTGCAGGGAAGGACTACTATGTCGGCGATTCAATAAAAATAAACGTTGGCAACGTTTTGTGACTTTTGCCGTGGAAAAAGTTTGCGTGTTTCATTGCATTTGTTTGCATTTAATGGGCAAGTTGGGGGCAAGCTGAGAAGCCCCAAGCGAATTATTGAATTCACCTCACCGGTTGGGCGGTTGTTACGAGGGCAGCCTTTTATAGTTTTGGGATTGAGATTGAGCAGAGGTCATCTGCATTGAAAAGTTCGGTGTGTCTTAATCAATTCACTTGGAGCCAACATTTAAATTGAACCGTTAGCATTTTCAAGCGACAATCATTGCCAGGACTTGACGTACGGGAAGCAATCATAGAGCCAACAGAAATAGGGACAAAATACAGAATTTCAGACTTGGATCAAGCATTTGGAATGCCAAAAGTACGGTAAGAATGAAAATAATTGATCCTAGAGCGTATTTCTTGATACAAGCATGCATTTTAGATACCAATTTTTTAGATCTTATAGTTGTTAAACATGATCCAAGTACGAAAATATGCTGTATGAAGGAACAATCAAGTTTTTCTCACTAAGACTACTTTTCTGACTCTACTTTTCTATGACAGCTATACTATATAGATGTCCGATTTTGACCAAACTTGAATCATGGGAAAGCGTAGCAAACAAAACGAGAGCGTAAGTTAAAGTCGGCCCTGCCCGACTTCGAAATACCCGTTACTCAGCTCAGCTCGGATAAGTATGCAACATTTTTTTAACTCGGCCATTTATTATCCGATCGTTTTGATAAAAGATTGTAGATATTGGCCACATAGACTACAGTGCAAAATCTGAGCTCGATATCTTAAAAATTGTGGGAGTTATTCAATATTTTTTATTGCGGGGGCGGGAGGCGGCGTGGCCAAAATTTGAAACAAACTTGATCTGCCTACAGACAATACTAGCTTACGTATAAAATTTGGTTGCTCTAGCTCTTCTAGTCTCTGAGATCTAGGTGTTCATACAGACGGACGGCTATATGGCTATATCGACTCGGCTGTTGATGCTGATGAAGAATATATATGCTTTATCATATCGGAGATGCTTCCTTCTGCCTGTTACATACATTTGCACGACTTTAGTATACCCTTTTTACTCTACGAGTAACGGGTATAAAAATATAATGTTTGGAGGCGTTTTCTTTAAACACAATAATAAGTTTCTCGCACTGAAACTAGTTTCTCGACCGATTATTCCTACACCCAGAGAAATGTAGCACGAATCGGCAAGCACGATTTCTGCTTCAATTTAGAATTTTTCTTCTTGATTTTTTTAAGACGAAATCTGCTCGAATACAAGCAGACAAACGTTCTTGACTTTGAGCTTGATGGCAAGGGAAGTGCGGGGAGCCACAAGTGGAGAGAGCAAACAACAAATGAGAACAATTCTCTCTCTCACTCTCAGAATTGCCAATGGATGTTGCCTACAATTTATACCGAGAATTCGCCGCTGCTTTGTCTAAACGCGTTGTGGCGGTGCCGGCTGAGATGTCGGTGTCGGTGAGTGTTGCAGTCTTCGAGGCCCTGAGTTCAAGTCCCAGTTGACGAAAGTACAAAATAAAATTCCTAAATGGCATTTAAAAATTAATCACAATTTATTAGGAGAGGAGAGTGGCATTGGGGTGTGAGGATTTTGAGGTGGTGTTGTGGTGTGTGCGTGTTGCGATGCATCTTCCGTGCTACTCTTGGAATCGAAACTTTTTTATTTTTGCAACCAAGAGAAACTATTCTAAGAGTCGAGAATATTTATGCTTGCATCAAAGAAGATCTTTTCTTGGATCCAAGACTATTTATGCTTGATATCAAGAAGACTAATTCTAAGACCAAGAATATTCTTCTCGAAAATCTATGCTTGATTTCAAGATTTTTTTTCTTGGATCCGAGAATATTCGATGTTGCCGTACTCTTGACATCGCATCTTCTTGATATCAAGCACGATCTTCTTGATTTTTTCTTTGAGTGTATGGCAGCTATAACCTACAGTCATCCAATTTTGACTATACTTTGAAGAACTGTGTGAAAGCTTATAAAGCGAATTGATGCCAATATTGAAGAGGTGTTCGTTGATAACCTAAATGATTTTCTTACGAAGACTATTTTTCTAACCTTACTTTTCTATGGCCGCTATACTATATAAATGTCCGATTTGGACCATACTTGGTGGAATAATGGGAATTAATAGCAAACTAAGAAATTCAAAGTTTTGGAGGCTTTCCACTGAAAACAAAAAAGTTTTTCTCACTAAAACTAGTTTTTCGATCGATCGTTTCTATGGCAGCTATATGTTATAGTCATCCGATCCGTATTTGTATCAGAAGACTTCGTGCAAAGTTTTTTCGTGATAGCTTTAAAACTGACGGAGGAGATAGCCAAGAAACAGACGGACGGACAAGACTTAATCAACTCAGCTCGCCATTCTGATCAAAAATATATATACTTGATGTGGTCCTTCTATGCGATACAAACATCTGGACAATTCTAATAGATCCTCTGCAAGGGTAAAAAAGGTAACAAGACCAACAGTTCAAATAATCAATATTTAAGGTCCCTGCTTTTTGAGGGTTGTTACTCAACCCAATATTTCTACTTGTTTCGTAGAATATATAGGCGTACAGTAAGGCGAAGGACCTGCTTTAGAGCCTGTTAGAACTGTTATCAGTAGACTGGGAATCACAAGCGAGAATATGTTAAAGAATATCTGCTCTGCATAAAACAGCTGTACTGACTGACAACCTTTGGCCTGTATTGTTTGGTTTCGTCTTAATTTATGAGGACTTGGTTTTTCAGCATAAGTGCCAATTAACAGTGGAAAAAGAACTTCCGTTGGCTCTGGGGTTTTTTTTGGTTTTTATTTTTTATAAATTTTTGCTTTGACAAAAAGTAACACACAAACTCGGGTGCACAATTCTGTTTATTATTGTATAAATCAAAAGATAAACTCACATACAAAGTTACTTGCAGTTTACTCGACTCTTCTTCTGCCTCTGCTTCCTTTTTGTATGAATTTAGTTCTGGCCCGAGTCCCCATCATGTCCTATGCATGTAAAGGAGCAGTACGTAAACTAAACGAATGCCCAACAACAACAACAACAACAGCAGAAACATACAAAGTCACATTGCATGCTTGTGGCTACATAAAATATATCTGGGCGCAACAACAATGCAACTAGCTAAAGGCTAAAGGCAATAATATCGCACAGCTCTCTGCCAACTTTTCTGCTTTTTGCCCAATTCAAACTTCAAAGTTTGTTCAGCCGAGCGTGTGTGTGGGTGTGTGTGTGTGGGTGTGTGCTGCATTGTTACTGTTGTTGCATTTAAATGCCAAACTTTACCGGACATACTTCATAGCTCTAATTATACATGCGCCTTCCGAGAAACGCCTTCCGTTGAGGAACGGGAAAAAAATACACAGAACCCCCAAAACCTCCTCTCTGACCCATTGGCCCTTGGTTTTTCTAACCACATAAGCACAGCCACACACCCCAAACAAGAATGTTTGCGCCAGTCAGTGGGAAGGCTCAGGTTTGTGTGTGGAACGTCACTCTTTTGATTTGATTAGCCCACACACAGAAAAATAAATTTATGCAAATTCTGCCTGCATAAAATATGGCATTAAAATTTAATGTGCAACTCGAGGCACGCAAAATAACCACAATCAGCGTTCAGCCTGGTTTAAGGCCGGGAGGGAAATGAAGACATTATGCCGAATAGGAGGAATTTGGCTAGGTGAAATGACCGACCAGCTCCAAGTCCAGCCTCTGATTAAACGTGTCGCATTAGCATGTTTTTCTTTCGTTTTATAAATCACTTTATTGACATTTTTTATGAGGCATCGCTAACTTTTGCTTGAGAACAAAACATGTCTGCCCCAAGTGGGGCGTCAGTAGACCGCCCCACCTCACCCCTTGCACCTCCAAAACGGCAAGATTGACGCGCCGCTTACGTGCCAGCGAGCCATTTGTCTTGCCGCCGCACTTTGCGTGTCTTAATTAGCGCCCCCGCACATCGAACCGCAAAAAACTTTGCCGACGCAAGTCGGGGCAAGAATTTATGTAGCCCCGATAAGAGTTTTGTGATAAGAGTCATCGTCTTGGCGACTCCACAGCGCCACAATTGTTTGGCTTGGATGTTGTCTATGCCCTGGAAAGTATGTGATGGGGCATGCTAATGAACTGCGTCAAGGCTAGAAATATGCTGGCTTAATGTTGTTTTTTGTTTTTTTGGCGAAGGCACCAAATGAGAATTAGCTACATGGTTTTGACAGTTTATGGTTCAAGCGCTAAGTTTTCATAGTGAAAGTAAATCGTGCAGCGCAATTAAGTTCGGATATTAAGCTCAAGCAAACTCAAACTGTTGAAGTGAATTAATACCGAATTTCGGTTTAAACTGTTTCCATTTCATGGTCCAATCGAGGATGTTCGGAAATCATGTACGAAAGTCGTTGAAGCCTTCAGAAATATACCTTAAAACAAAAGAGAAAGTCGGTCAAGCCCGACTACAACATACTCTGTACCAAGAAAATTTGTCTTTTGATCATAACTCGAAACCCGTTCATCCGATCTTCTTTATTCCTTTGGCGGATCGATAAGTCATCCTAATAACTAAATTTGTCCAGAAGGAACTAGCTATCTATCTTCAAAACTGTGGGAGATATGACGTTTTTTCCAAATTGCGGGGGCGGGAGGGGGCGTGGCCAAAATTGAAAATAAACTTGATCTGCCTGCAGACATAAGAAGCATATGTCCCATACATGTCAAACCTATATCTCTTACCATCTCTGAGATCTGTGCGTTCATACGGACAGACAGACAGACAGACGGACAGACGGACAGACTGACAGACGGACATGGCAATATCGACTCGGCTGTTGATGCTGATCAAGAATATATATACTTTATGGGGTCGGAGATTCTTCCTTCTGGCTGTTACATACTTTTGCACAAACTTAATATACTTTATGTACCTACGGTACAGAGTATAAACAAGTAAGGGCGCTGCAGTCGAGTTTCCCGACCACAAAATACCCTGTTCATTTATTTTCATTTATTATACCCTGTTCCCATTGAAAATGGGAAAAGGGGGATCATGAAGTTGTGCGAATGTATGTAACAGGGAGAAGGAAAATTTTCCGACCCCATAAAGTATATATATTCTTGATCAGCATGAACAGCCGAGTCGATATAGCCATGTCCGTCTGTCCGTCTGTCCGTCTGTCCGTCTGTCCGTCTGTCCGTCTGTCCGTCTGTCCGTCCGTCCGTCCGTCCGTCCGTCCGTCTGTCCGTCTGTCCGTCTGTCTGTCTGTATGAACGCGTCGATCTCAGAGACTATAAGAGATAGAGACACAAATTTTTGCACGAAGGTAGATTTATGCTGTACGCAGATCAAGTTTGTTTCAGATTTGAAAAATTCCACCCCGTCCCCCTTTTATCCCCAAAAAACCTAGACCTCCTCTATAAATCCAAGACCTAAAAAGCCGTCAGATCCACAATTTTCAAGTTAGAGCCTCGTGGTTTAGTATACATCAAGCTAGGCTCAATATCTATCTATTCTGAAAAGTACAATCAGATCGGACCAAAAACACCGGAGTTATAAGCGAAACAGTTGGGCTGATAATAGCCCTCAGGACTAGAAAAGTATTGCCTACATTTAGGATGACATCTTCAAAAATTCAAAAACAAATAAATGAAAATAAATGAACAGGGTATTTTGTGGTCGGGAAACTCGACTGCAGCGCCCTTACTTGTTTGTTTTTGAATTTTTGAAGATGTCATCCTAAATGTAGGCAATACTTTTCTAGTCCTGAGGGCTATTATCAGCCCAACTGTTTCGCTTATAACTCCGGTGTTTTTGGTCCGATCTGATTGTACTTTTCAGAATAGATAGATATTGAGCCTAGCTTGATGTATACTAAACCACGAGGCTCTAACTTGAAAATTGTGGATCTGACGGCTTTTTAGGTCTTGGATTTATAGAGGAGGTCTAGGTTTTTTGGGGATAAAAGGGGGACGGGGTGGAATTTTTCAAATCTGAAACAAACTTGATCTGCGTACAGCATAAATCTACCTTCGTGCAAAAATTTGTGTCTCTATCTCTTATAGTCTCTGAGATCGACGCGTTCATACAGACAGACAGACGGACAGACGGACAGACGGACGGACGGACGGACGGACGGACGGACAGACGGACAGACGGACAGACGGACAGACGGACAGACGGACAGACGGACATGGCTATATCGACTCGGCTGTTCATGCTGATCAAGAATATATATACTTTATGGGGTCGGAAAATTTTCCTTCTCCCTGTTACATACATTCGCACAACTTCATGATCCCCCTTTTCCCATTTTCAATGGGAACAGGGTATAAAAAGGAAATACTATTGACTATACACACTCTCAAAAGGGGCCAAATTCAAGCTTGCCGCAATCTCTCAGATTGTGTACATCAGATTTTAGCACAAGAGAAAAGGGCCTACAGTTTTCATAGTTAGCTGCTTCACAGCTGGCGCCAACAACTGGTGAAGGTGACCGTGAGTAAAAGTTTTTTTTATATATCCTTTCAGAGGGTATATTGAAATTGTCCAGATGATTGTAACGCATAGAAGGAAGCATTTCCGACCACATAAAGTAAATATATTCTTGATCAGCATGACGAGCTGAGTCGATATAGCCATGCCCGTCTGTCCGTCTGATTCTATGCTATCTCCTCCGTCAGTTTTAAAGCTATCGCCACCAAACTTTGCACGAAGTCTTCTGGTCCAAATACGCTGCACATTTGTCGGAACGACTATAACATATAGCTGCCATAGGAATGATCGGTTGAGAAACTAGTTTTAGTGAGAAAAACTTGTTCGTTTTTAAAGAAAACTCCTCCAATCTTTGTATTTCTTATATTTTTATGCTTTCCCATGATTCCACTAAGTTTGGTTGAAATCGGACATCTATATAGTAAAGCTGCCATAGAAAAGTAAGGTTAGAAAATTAGTCTTTGTGAGAAAAACTTTTTTGTTTTTAGTGGAAATGTCCTTCAAATCAGTTAGAAAATCGTGCTGCTAGGGTATACAAACTTCGTCCGAGCCGAAGTTAACTTTCCTCTATTTTTTGCTTTTATGTTGTAATGGTCCTAAGTCAAACCCGCTTAGCTCTCCAAATAAGTAAAAAATATTCTTCTTAAAGTCCAGTAATTTCTAATGTCATCCCAAAAGCATTATGGAAAGCAAATATGTACCTGAAACCAGTACAAAGTGTTGTTTTCTTGAGCCCATAAAATTCTAAAGCTAAGCGAGTCTGTAATGCACAAAAGAAAAAGTTTGGAAATATAGAGTAGAGTTATTGTAGGTCAGAAATTTACCGTCACTTCATAACAAAATGGTTAGAACCGTATGGGAGTTTAAGGACCGTTCGAACATATTTTGTACTTTAACTAAGAGCTCACTTTTCTTGACTTTTTCATCTTAATGTTAGTACAAAATGTTCTTTATTCAAGTACATTCGTTCTCATTCCAATAATATTAACGGCTGTAGAATGTTTCGTACTCAATTTGAGGACACCCAAGAACGAAACAAACTTGAAATTATAAGTATAAATCGGTGTAAAATCAATCGCTTTGGGTCTTTTGGAACAAACGGACTTTCTATGTATAAAACTAGGGAAGATATGACGTTTCAAATTGCAGCATCAATTGGATTGATTTTTAATCCTATATCTTGGGACCAATTTTTGATTAGTTCGGGATGACAAAAATTTATTGTGCTGTGGCTTCCTTATCAACAGTTTTACCCGATATCGATAAATTCCAATCGCTGCAACAGATGATATTTGTTGGTTTTTTTTTGGCGTAAAATAAAATAAAATGTTTTTGATAATGTGTCAAAGTGAAAGTTCACATTGACCAAAAGGGAATAACTTTTCCGTGGCTGAGGAACATTTGCTTGTGGACCTTGTTGAGTCAACAAAATAAAGCCGAAGAATGACAGACTTAGAGAAGAGTTTGTCGTCATTGGAAAGCGAGGAACAACTGCAAGGCTGGACGAATAAATTGCATTAAAACGCAACTTATTTTCTTAATACAATGCAGGACTCCTGCTAATGATCCGCGGCTTTTACCTGTTGTACTTGTTAGCTTTAACAAACAGCTTGATCCCTTATCCTAGCAAGAAGTATTAAAAAGTACATTCAATTCAATCTTAAGAACTATTCACACTTAACTCTAGCAATGTGGAATAAAACAATCCAAGAACTGTAATGAAAACTTAATCAAAACCATTTCCACATTAGGGATAACATTTTTTCCAAGTGCATCTCCATTTGGCGGTACATCAATCAAATTTCCACTCATTTCAGTTGGCCACTTAATATCCGCGTTGCGCGCGGCTCCAGCAAATGAAAACAAAGTGCCTCAGTTGGTAGCTAATTTGGGTCATAAATTTGACATCTCACTGAAGCTGTGGATCAGGCGCTGGCTGTCTAATTGTGCCTTTATACCCTGGTATTCCAAGCGCAACGAGGGCATTTTGCATGCAAATGCCAACACAGAACAACAAGATCATCATTCCACACACACACACACACACGCGCACTGGACAGGACAAAGTCAAGCTGCTTCTCCCACATACAGATGGGATGAAATTTGATTGTGGACGATTTCGAGGCAGTCAGGGAGCCTGCATTGGCAGCCGAGTGAAACATGATTACGCCGACCCCAGGCTCAGGCACAGGGCATAGGCACAGCAAGTCCAGCAACTTCATTGAAATGCACTTGCACAGACATTTTTCATTTTGGCATTTATCCTTTTTGACGAGCGGCGCAGCTTCTTAATTGGCGAACTTTGGCCAAATGCGTTCGTGCTGGCTGCTGACAGTCAGAGGGCAGCTCGGCAAGCCAGTGACTTTTTGAGTAAAGATAGCAGAGCAGCATCAACTTATTAAGCTGCCCTCTTACCTCATTTGCATAATTTGTACCCCCAACCCTGCCGCCCATCCTTAAGTGCATTTCGGCCGCAACTCCTGACTTACGTAAGCATACGTCGTGTGATGTTCCAGTGATTTCCATTTACTCAATTCATTTGCTTACAGCTCGCTGGAAATTTATTTGTTTATCTGGATGGGTTCCACTCCTCCGCCAATGGAATCAATATTATGCAAATAGGCCGTGTCAGCGGCGAGTGGACAGGAGCGAGTATTGCGCCGAGTCGAGTCCCCCGGCGCACTTCAGTTTTTCAATTGGCAACAAAACGATGGCACATTATATTTTGTTGCATTCCGTTTTGTAGTGTGCCATAAAAATGCATTTTGATTTCCAACATGGCGGAACGCAGGCGCATACACACATACATACAAACAGGCATACATAAAATATGCATGAGAATGTATGGACAGATTTTAAAAGGAAATTTATGCACTTGGACGTTCATTTGCCGGGGAAAATGCATTTTTGAAAGACTTCGAGAATGCCAGAGTGTAATTTGCTGTAAAATTAAGACAAAAATTAAAACATCAGAAAACTGAAAAGGCATTAAACATTGAAGAGCCTTGAGTGTGATTGGAGTTTTCCGTTGGAAAGTTAGACAGTTACCTCGAAGGCATTTGACACTTGACAGGCGCATGTTCTGAGGCAGATTTGAGGCAGATTAAAGGGAATTCCACCTAAAACTTTAAGAACTAACCAAAATTTGGTCGAAAATGGTTCACAATGCCACTCAATATGCCTGAAGACATGCGGAACTACCGCTAAGTATTACTTCACAAGGGGGAGATGGCCCGAAGGCCTCCATTAGATTCCTATCCAGGGATTGAACTCGAATTGCGCTGTCGTTTAGCGCGACGCAAGGATTTTAGAATCTCAGCAGCCATAGTGCATGTAGCGTTCCAATCATTTTGCGAGCTAAGTAGAATGTCCTTAAAGTCAATGACTGTGAATGCCCTCCCTCCCAATGTAATCTCGTACAGACAAAAAACACATGCTCTGCATCTTCTACGTTCCACACACAGTGCGTTCAAAATGGATCTGTCTCATGCTTAAACCTATAGAGATAGATAGATTTAAGGCATTCAAGTCCGGTCAGTAACTGTGTTAGATAAAAGTTGGTTTGTCCGTGCTCTCTACCCACCCACGGCCTTATGTCCGCAATCAGTCTTCTTGTCCAACTGCTGTTGGTGGTAGTACTCCACCTCGCTTGCCATTACATCATCGTTCTTTCCCGGCGACATTCCTCTGGATCCCTGCTTTCCATGGCTAACAGGTCTAGCGGTATCATTCCAGCCAGTACCAGGGCCGCGTCCTATGATGCTAACCGGAAGCTGCAGGTGACTCGGAGAGCGCACCTGCTGTACGCACTTATGCATCCTCGGCTATATGATGGCACGGCCAATGCAGGAGCCCATATTGGTGCTGCGTACATTATAATAGACCTGACCACGTTGCAGATCAGCCATCTACTACGTTGTCGAGGTCCACCCACGTTCGCCATGATTCCCGATAGAGCATTCGTTACTTTTATGGCCTTTTTCTCCACGTACGCTAGGTGGCTTTTAAAGTATAGCCTATGGTCTAGCATGACGCCCAGGTACTTAATAGCCTCCTTCGACAATATGTGCTGGTTTCTGAATCTTATGTTGGCAGTATTCACCCGTTTCCCGCTGCTTATAAGGACCGCTACTTTTTTGTCCGAGGCCACTTCTAGCTAACTAGTCACTTCTAGTTAACTTCTAGCCATTCGGTCACCCGCATTATCGCGTCATTTGTTTTGCACTGGACATCCTCGAGCTTTTTGGCTACTGCGACGATGGCGATGTCGTCTGCGAAGCCAACAATACTGACTCCTATCGGTGTGGATAGCCGAAGTACGCCGTCATACAGCACGTTCCACAGAATCGACCCTATGACTGAGCCTTGTGGCATCCCTCCTGTTACTGGTAGGTTCTCCGCCCATCCGATGTGTCATAGAGCAAAGTGCGGCTCTCAAAGTAACTAGCCACCAGTTTCACCAGATAAGCCGGTATGCCGAGGCGTGTGAGTGCTTGGAGGATCCTTTCCCAGCGAGCGGAGTTAAATGCATTTCTCACATCAAGAGTTGTCACGAAGCAATACTTCTTACTTCCGCCCCGCCATGATTTTTCAGCTGTGGCTCTGTGGGCAGTGTTTACCACCATTGTGATTGCGTCTATTGTACTGCGTTGCTTCCTGAATCCGAACTGCTGATTTGAGAGGACGTGTCGTTCTTACAGTTCCGCCTCCAGGCGGTTGCATAAGATGCGCTCGAACAGTTTGCCGACGACTTCTAGCATACACAGTGGTCTGTACGCAAAGGGGTCCTCCACATTATTGTCCCCTTTTGGAAGCAGCACCAGTCTCTGGAACTTCTATCTTGATGGGAATACTCCCTCCCTGATGCACTGGTTGTAGAGATCAGCGAAAACGTCAGGCTGTGCTTCTACGATTAGCTTTACCGCTTTCGTTGGGATTCCGTCTGGTACAGGCGATTTGTCGAAGTGTACGCGGGATAGTGCAGCTAATACTTCCTCTGCGGTTGTAGTACAGACGGTTCATGAGTCCAATCCTGTTGTCCGGTCTATTGTCTCCGGGTGGACAGGGAATAGAGTATAGACAATTGCTTCTAGCTGCGATGCGCAGGTGGGAGATGGCCGTCTTGACTGCTTTCCCATGACGAGCTTTTAAGTTTGTCCAAAAGGTTGTTCTTTAGCTTCTTCGCACAATATTTTGCAGCAGTTTGCCTTGCTCCGCTTTGTTTGTATGTTTGTTTTTTTTTTTTTTTTTTTTTTGATAATTGGGAAAGCATTAAATGCGGAGAATTGTGGGACTCGGAATTCCTCACCCACAAAAATTACCCCTACTCTCCGTTTCCCTCTTGCGGAACTACCGCTAAGTATTACTTCACAAGTGGGGAGATGGCAAGTTTGTATGTTTGTATGTTTGTATGTTTGTATGTTTGTATGTTTGTATGTTTGTATGTTTGTATGTTTGTATGTTTGTATGTTTGTATGTTTGTATGTTTGTATGTTTGTATGTTTGTATGTTTGTATGTTTGTATGTTTGTATGTTTGTATGTTTGTATGTTTGTATGTTTGTATGTTTGTATGTTTGTATGTTTGTATGTTTGTATGTTTGTATGTTTGTATGTTTGTATGTTTGTATGTTTGTATGTTTGTATGTTTGTATGTTTGTATGTTTGTATGTTTGTATGTTTGTATGTTTGTATGTTTGTATGTTTGTATGTTTGTATGTTTGTATGTTTGTATGTTTGTATGTTTGTATGTTTGTATGTTTGTATGTTTGTATGTTTGTATGTTTGTATGTTTGTATGTTTGTATGTTTGTATGTTTGTATGTTTGTATGTTTGTATGTTTGTATGTTTGTATGTTTGTATGTTTGTATGTTTGTTTTTTTTTTGTTATAGGGGGGAAATCATTAAAAGCCTTAAAGTGTGGGACTTGGAATTCCTCACCCACTAAAACCACCCCTATTCTCCGATTCCCTCTCGCGGAACCACCGCTAAGTATTACCTCACGAGGGGGAGATGGCTTGAAAGCCTCAACTAGATCCGTTTCTAGGATTTGAATTTGAATTGCGCTGTCTTTCAGCGCGACGCAAGGATTTGATGATTACTGCGGCTATGGTGCAAATAGCATCCCAATTGTTTTGCGAGCTAAGTAGGATATCCATCAAGTCAGTGACTGTGAATGGTCTCCCAATGCCTAAGCTTAGCTCTTCCCGTTCTGCAGAGAATCTCGGACAGACAAAAAAGACATGCTCTGCGTCTTCAATAGACCGCGCACAGTGTGTGCAAAACGGATCCGTCTCGTGCTTAAACCTATAAAGATAGGACTTAAAGCACCCATGTCCCGTTAGTAATTGGGTCAAGTAGAAGTCGATTTGTCCGTGCTTTCTACCCACCCACGGCCGAATGTCAGCTATCAGGCGTCTCGTCCAGCTGCTGTTGGTTGTATCCATCCACCTCGTCTGCCATTGTGCCATCGTACGTTCCCGTCGCGAATGGTCTGTAGGAGGGCTTCTGCTTTCCAACGCGAGAAGGTCGAGCGGGACCATACTCGCGAGTACTAGTGCGGCGTCGTTCGATACTGTTCGGAAGCCACTTATCACCCTTAGCGCACATCTTCTGTAAGCGCCTTTGCAGCCACGACTGTACGATGGGACTGCCATTGCAGGGGCCCATATTGGCGATGCATAGAGAATGATTGACCTGACCACATTGCAGATCATCCATCTGCTGCGCTGCCTAGGTCCGCCAATGTTCGCCATTATGCCAGTTAATGCATTTATGGCTTTAACAGCTTTCTCCTCTACGTACTGCAGGTGGCTCTTAAAAGAGAGCCTGTGGTCTAGCATTACTCCAAGGTATTTGATGGCCTCCTTCGATGTTATATGTTGGTCTCCGACTCTTACACTAGCAGTCTCCACACGCTTCCTACTGCTTATGAGGACTGCCTCGGTCTTCTGGGGAGCCAAGCATAATCCATTCGCGTCCAGCCATTCGGTGACTAGTACCACCGTCTCAGTGGTTTTCTCCTCTACCTCAGCTAGGTTCTTAGCCACTGCCGTGATGGCGATGTCGTCTGCGAAGCCAACGATTTGCACTCCTGCCGGTGTGTTCAGCCTGAGGATTCCATCGTACATTACGTTCCACAGCATCGGCCCTATAACAGAGCCTTGTGGAACGCCACCTGTAACCTGGTGTGTTTTTCGACCTTCTGACGTGTCATACAGCAAAGTGCGGTTTCCAAAATAACTGGCCACCAGCTGTACAAGGTATTTGGGTATACCTAGCCTTATAAGTGCTTCAAGGATCTTGGTCCAATTTGCAGAGTTAAAGGCATTTCGGACGTCTAATGTCGTGACTAGGCAGTATTTTTTTGTGCCTCCTTGCCATCTTTTCCCAGCAGTGGCCTCACGGGCTATCTTTACTACCGTGGAAATGGCATCAATCGTGCTTCGGCCCTTTCTAAAGCCGAACTGGTAATCTGAGAGTCCTTGCCTGTTCAAAAGTTCCTTCTCCATTCGATTGCAAATAATTCTTTCGAATACTTTGCTGATCGTGTCCAGCATACACAGGGGTCTATATGCAGAGGGATCCTCCGCATTTTTTTCACCTTTCGGGAGTAGCACCAGTCTTTGGAGTTTCCATCTGGAGGGGAAGATTCGTTCGTGGATACAGCGGCTGTAGAGGTCGGTAAATACTTCTAGCTGGGCTTCGACGATCATTTTTACGGCTCTGGTTGGGATCCCATCTGGCCCCGGTGCTTTATCCGCTTGTACTCTGGCTAACGCCTCAAGTACCTCACTGGCATCTGTGGTGAGATCTGAGTAGTCATCCATGTAAGTCCATGTTAGCGGTTCGATCTCGGGCTGGAGTGGAAACAGGGTTTCGACGATGTTTCCGAGTTGCGTTGGGCACGTGGGTGTGGGTCGCCTCGCAAGCTTGCCCATCACCATCTTGTATGCCTGACCGAAGGGCTGGTCTTCGGCTTCTTCGCAGAGCTGTTTCCAGCAGTTTGCTTTACTGCGTTTAATAGCATTTTTCAGTGCGGCTCGTTGGGCTTGGAAAGTGGTACGCATCATTTCTGCCTGTTGGTGGACCTGCAGGTCCAGCGGTCTTCTGAGGCAGCGCTTCATTGCTCGTTGGTATCTCCTTCTCGTGCTGTGGCATAACATGCGAGCGTGCTCGATAACTTCGTTCCACCAATGCACGGGCTTGTGCTTGTTTCCGCCTCTCTTCTTACGTGGCATTGCTGCGTCGCAAGCTCTCTCCATTGCCTGGGCCAAGCAGTTTGAGCGCTGTTCTGCGGTTCCATCGATTTGGGAGTCCTCCATCACTGCCAGCAGTGAAGCTGCATCAATCGATTTGTGGCACCAGCCGTTGTGCGCTGGCTGCTTGATGTGGTGTCGCCTCTGTGCTCCTATATTGCTCAAAATTGCTTGATGGTCGCTGTGGGTGTACCCGTCTGAGACTTCCCACGTCATATTTCTCGCTAGACAGGGGCTAGCGAATGTGATGTCGATTATGGATCCACGTCCTGCCTTTGAGTAGGTTTGTTTCCTTCCAGTATTAAGTAGCACTACATTGAGGGACGCGAAAGCATCGAGTAGCATAGTTCCTCGGGCGTTTGTCCTACTACTTCCCCAATCTACTGCCCATGCATTGAAATCGCCGGCTATTATGGTTGGCGCATGGCTGCGCGAATCAGTCGCGATCTCATCTATGATGCGTTCGAATTCGGGGAGTTGCGTGCTGGGAGCTATGTAGCAGCTATACCAGTATATGTCTCCGCACCTGGCTCTAACATATCCTGCTGCTGTTTTCCGCTCGCTGAGCTGTAGAGGTGTGCTTCCGCTGCTCCAGATTGCTGCTCCATACGTTTGGTTCTGGCCATGTCTGGCATGGCTTGGTATGGTTCACATATCAGTGCCACATCTATCCCTTGTACTCTGACTGTTTGAGTGACGAGGTCCTGGGCCGCTCTACAGTGGTTCAAATTAAGCTGAAGAAACTTAATTTGGACGTTCACTCCTCACTGCCTTCTGGTAGAGCGGGCAAGCCCAGCTAAGGGTGTTGTGCTCACTTTTCTTGGACCCGCTCCTCACGCAGAGTATGCACGCAGGCTTGTTGCTGCAGCCTTTTGAGGCGTGGTTTGTGCCTCCGCAGTTGAAGCATTGCTTCGAGGCGTCGTGGGCACTTCTGCACCTGTAGGCTTGGAGAGCTTGGTCGGATTGTACCGCCTTAAGGATTTCAGCATATGAGGCTGGGTCCTTGCATTTAACCAGGAGTGCGTCTGGTCTACTGCCTTTCTTTGGGGGCTGTCTTAGCCTGGGTTTGACCTTTTGCCAGTTTGTGGCCGCATCTTTTATAGCCACCTGATTATTTGCCGTCTGGACTGTCTGCTGATCCTGTACATGGTGTGCAGACCTACCCTCTTTGCTCGGTTGGGTTTTGACAGCTTTTTGTGCCTGTTGATACTTCTGCCTTTTGTCCGGGTGTGCTGCTGTGGGTTGACCGTGCAGCTTTGGAGTTTTTCCTTCCATATCCTTCCATGTATGCGACGGCTTGCCTCGACCTTGGCGGTTTTCCGGTGGGGTTGTCTGCGTTGCGCATTGTTTCCGCTCTTCTTTATATAGTTCCTGTGCTGGGGTTAGCGTCAGAGGTGTCTGCGGCGAAGTCTGGGTCATTCTGCTGTGGTCGTTCCCCTTTTTTGTCCCTTCGTTGGGCTCTGCAGTGCAGTTGCAGTTACGGATCTGAAAGGCGCTAGCGGCCGTACCATTCTCCTGGTGTTTTTCCAGTAACCGAGATCTGATCTCTGCTTGCAGCTCTTTCATTTGGGCAAATGCATCCTTGTTCGCCTGGTTGATGTGCCTGACTGTTTTGGCTTTTCTATCGGCAAAGGTATGGATCAGCTCATCAATCAGGATCCCCAGTTCTTCTGTTAGAGTTATGGTGCTCTTATGCACTTTTAGCTTTTTGTTGTTCGCTTCTTGCGAACACGTAGGGCTCGTCGTTTCCCTGCTCCTCTTTGGAGTGTCGACCGCTTCGGTATTCTCAGTCACATGGAACTGGAACACGTTCTCGGTCATCATCGGTGGAGCAGAGGATGGCTCTGCAATCGGTGGAGATCTTGCGATCCTAGGGCGGGCTTGAAACCTTGCTAATAGCTCGGATTCAGCCCGTTTTGCATCCACATCACCTGTTGATCCGCCTGATATTGCAGATAAGGGGAAATCTGCCATACCAATGCTGTACAACGTACTGTGCGGTGACGACAGGGTTCCAGCCCTGTCTGTCTCTGGGCTCAAAGTGGGAGTCCCGCGATGGCCAGAGATTTCCCTTGGCTTTGCCTGGTGGAGGTTATACCGCCCCGTCTCGGTCGCCAGAGCCCTATAACTAATGTATATATATTTTTTTTTTTGGGCGTCGCCAAGCGATTGGGTTGGCGATTGGTCGGTTCGTTGACCTTATGCCCTATTTCTCCCAGGAGCGTATACCGCGTTACACAGCGTATATTTAATATTAGCAGATATTTCCGTTTTTTTTTTTAAAATAATATAATAATTAATTTAATAAATAATAGAAAAATGAAGAAAAAGAAACAATTTTAGTTTGTATGTTGTATGTTTGTATGTTTGTATGTTTGTATGTTTGTATGTTTGTATGTTTGTATGTTTGTATGTTTGTATGTTTGTATGTTTGTATGTTTGTATGTTTGTATGTTTGTATGTTTGTATGTTTGTATGTTTGTATGTTTGTATGTTTGTATGTTTGTATGTTTGTATGTTTGTATGTTTGTATGTTTGTATGTTTGTTTGGGATAAGTCTAAGATATTTTTGGTCCCAAACTAGATGCTGTTGCTCCTCTGAAAATGTCCCAAAACTAGAAATAAATTGAGTTGATATTGAAGAGGAAAGTGTTGCCCTAACGAACTTCTTTTTGAAATCAGAACTCAACGTGCACCCTGTGTCATGGTAGGCGCCCTGTTGTTAGTCGCTTGTCTGCACAGGGGCATGCACATAAAGTTGTTACAAGTATGCGGCAATTAGCATTTAACGAGCGCCACATGCCGACCACAATGGCACGACACGGCACTTGGTCAAGGGACAAAGCCAGCTCCTGCTTTTGAGAGTGTCCTGTCGACATAATAATATACATTCGGCGACAAATATGTAACTCTACGCCCACCCCCCTACCCAACTGACCCACCCACACAACAGCAACAGCGAGCGCCGAACAATGTCATTGACAAAATACAAAAACGGGCCGGGCTCTCACCAGGAAACTCTTTTGTTGTCCTAGTCAACAATTTGGAAACGAACATTTTGTGCCTTTTAACCGGCCAAGTCCATTGCGTACCACGCCCTAATCCAGGCCGCCTCCCCCGCAAAAGCCTGATTACTTAACTAAATATGGCAGCTTATGGCGGGACACGAACTGGTATTCAGCTAGGCGGGCCACTAAATTCTCCGAATTTACACGATTTGCATATAAGTATGGCCGCAATTTGGCTGCAGAGCAGAGCAAAGCAGTGCAGCAGTATCGGTGGGGCTTTTTCGTGCCGGGCTTTAATTAGCCGGGTTAATGGAATTCGCGACAACCAAATCAGTGGGAATAACTAATGGAGAGTGGGAAATAAATTAATCATTCCAAAACTTAATCAAGTACAAAATTATATTTTATTATATTTTTAAAGACTTAAAAGGAGGCTTCTACAACAAAACTTCTTAGAACTGGTTTTACTACAACCAATATTTTCCTGGCCACATTTAAAGATGTTTCAAATTAAAAATGCAACTATCATTTGGACGCATATCGAAAATGATTTGAGTCGGAATTGAATTCATTTTATTTTTCGAACGGGAGCTACGAGTGGTTCGGTTCAGTGGCTTGTGAAGCTTTTAAACCAACGGTTAGGTTTATAATATGGTTTTTGAAAAAAGCAATCAGTAGATTTGATTCAATTCTGTGGTTCACTCTTAGTATTTGAGCATGGTACATTCCAACTAGAAATGTTTGCATATGCAAGGTGGGTGCTTGCCAATTACTAAACCTAGAAGAGCAGAAACACTTTGATATGAAGAATGTATAGATTTCATGAAATTCGGTCTGCAACTTCGAAGGTAAAAATGCGTTATGTAATGCATACATAATCAGGTGTTGCTGTCCTTAAAGAAAACCTTGGACAATCAATACAACACTAGAATACTTCAAGCATAGTTAAGATTTCTTATTCAATTTTCTAAAATTACAGCCTATTTTAATGTGAAGTGTTTTGGGTTCGGCACAGTATTTTTAAACAGATGCTGGTTTGGTTCGTGGTTCGGTTTGCGGGCATGAATACGCGGTTCGCTGCGGTTTGGTTCGATTCGCCTCAGAGCAGGCTTGCATCGCTGGTTTTACGATTCAATGAAGTATTAGACATTTGTTTTTATTCGATCTATTTTCCTGCGCTTAACTTTTTGAAGATTTCTAGCTTACAACTGGCATATGCTTGAGGAAGACTTTGACAGCTGTACGGGTTAAACTAACAAGAATATTTTTATTATATTTTTAAAGCGTATCTCGGTAAAGATAATACAATTAAGAAAGTCGGTCAAGCCCGACTATAACATAATCTGTAACTCTCATACCTAAAAATTTAGGAAATATTACCTAAAGAAGGCTGCAAAGCCATGGGGTCCTAAATTTTAGAACATAAAATTCCTAAAGCTCTAAAACCTTTATGTTTTAAAGTTATGTTAAAAGTTCCATCTGCTTTCCATCTTCCCTTCTCTCGGACTCAAACTCCAGACCCTTGTTACTGCGCTACATAGTCGACATTTCAGACGACTATCCATGTCACGCGTGACAGCACGACAAAAACGCAGTAAAGAATTCAGCTAGGCTCACAATTTCCTAAAATTAAGGAACAACAGTTTTTTGAGATCAGCTTATAAATATATTTATCACACAAGGAATTACAGTGCTGCCCTTCGCGGTTTCAGTCCATGCTGCACAGGACAAGTGTTGGATTTCACTATTTCTCGCCTATCGTTCATGTCATCTTTATCTGACCTGTGGCGGATCGATAGATAATACTGATTACTAAAAACGTCCAGAAGATATGAACCTTCTATCTATAACACTGCTCGACAAAATGAAAGTCGATCTTCCCCCAATTCACCAAACCAACTTTTTCTAAAGTATTTTGGCCCGCTGAGCACGAAAATCGACATGAAAAAAAAATCTGTCGAATCGTTATCGAGATATTATCGATAAACTGTTTTTTCGATTTTTTCAAAAGTTGCCTACACTTAAACTCTCATAACTTTTTTGTTTCTACACCTATGGAAAAGTTTTAAGGCAATTAAGAAAGAAGAAGTTAATAAAATACTTTATTTTCGAATTTAAAAAAAAACATTAATTTTGTTTATCAGTTTGCATTTTTAAGCACTTTAATTTCGATAATTTGTAAATTTTGAAAAAATAAAGGTTTTTTTTCTACTATTGGGCCTATAGCTCCTATCACATTTTTGTCTGAAAACGAAACTTTGCCTTAAAACTTTTCAATAGGTGTAGAAACAAAAAAGTTATGAGAGTTTAAGTGTAGGCAACTTTTGAAAAAATCGAAAAAACAGTTTATCGATAATATCTCGATAACGATTCGACAGATTTTTTTTTCATGTCGATTTTCGTGCTCAGCGGGCCAAAATACTTTAGAAAAAGTTGGTTTGGTGAATTGGGGAAAAATGCTGTCGAGCAGTGTAAGATTGTGAAAGATTTTAACATGAAAGATGACGTATTTTCTAAACTATGCACTCAAAAAAAAAAATCAATCCGAAACGAGAATGAATAATCCCGCTTCACTCCCACTTTTTCTGTTAATCCCAAAACACAGGATCACTTGAAGCCTGCTCCGGGACTGGCCTGATTTCTGTGGTTTTTTTTCTGTGTGGTGGCGGGAGGTATCCTACTACACTATTGGAACCGCCTCAGAGCCTTCTTAACTATTTCAATACGTTGCCCAAAATTCCGAAATGTGAAACTTTTTGTATTTTTCCTTATTCGCATTTTCCTATTATGGGCAAAATGAAATGTAAAAGTTTTTGTGTGCTGATGGTTGATGGTGATAGATTCATTAAAATTGTTGACAACGAATAGTATTAATTCAAATTGTTGTTAATATGAAGATGTGGATTTTTTGACCATATTACTGTTATTGTGTTAAAGTAGAATCGTTTGCCGAAATATGGAGATTTTAGATAGAATCAGAAACCAAAACTTCAAAGTGGCTTAAAAGAAAAACGGCAGCTAAACAGTGGCCTGTTAAGGTTTATAAACTTTTTTATTTATTTATTTTTATTTTATATGGCTAGCTTAAAGCTACAAACTTAGGAAGTGGTAATCTTATTTGGATTTATGTTTTTGAACCAGTTTGAGCATGTTTGGTAGTGTTGTTCCATTATGTTTATTTGTTGGTTTTTAAAGTATCTATTGATGTCTGTTGTGTTAGAATTGATAGTGGTGGTAAGTGGGAATTGGTTTGCAGATTTTGCGTTCAAATCGGCAAATTCGTTTCCTTTTATGTTGATGTGGCTTGGAAACCACATAAGTTTAATTTTATTTTGATGTCTAGTTAGTAGTGTGCGGGTGGTACTTGGGTAATAGCTATGTTTTTAATGGACTTAAGTGAGGACAGTGAGTCGGAGCATATTATAAATTTGTCGTTTATTGGTTTAATAAGACTAATGGCTTCAAGAATTGCAATGATTTCAGCCGTGAAGATGAATGAGTAGTTGGGTAGGATCCCTCTTTTAAGGACTGAGTCTTCTGTTGTAATAGCGAATGATGTTGAGTGAGTTGATTTGGAACCGTCTGTGTAGATGAAGTGGTGTTGGGTGTGATTGTTTTGGAATTGTCGGAAAACGTTATTGGAATATTGCTGGATTTGTCGAGTGCTTTGTATATTTGTGTAAACTTTATTTATGCATCCTCAATCAAATTCGATTTTAGTTTATTCTTGAGACTTTCTCTTAAAATGTGTAGCATATCACCAATACGGAAAATTATGCAAACTCTCGAGCAGATGAAGGGTTGTCCATTGGCGATGCACGCGCTGGCTCCGGCTCTTGGATCGTCGGCCATTGGGGAGGGTTCAATAGTAATCGCATAGACTTGGGCTCGCCAGACTATTTGAATAATTCTTAAAATTTCGCGTGCTTTTATGAACAATATCGGGGGGTACAGCAAACAGTTATAGCCGAGTAGAAGAATAGAGAAGAACGTAGTGGAAAAAAAAGAGTATTGATTTGACACCTTAGTATTCATTGCACTAGGCTGCGCTGATGGATGTGCAGCCCATTTGCCCACCCTACCTTGACCAACTTCCATACCTGGAATACTATTCTAGGTGATCCCTTCTGAAAGCCGTTAACGACTCTCACCTTCCCCTTCTATTAGGCGTCATGGCTCCGGAACTCAACACACTCTAGCAGAAGTTCGTTTTTACATTCAGTTTATTAATGCTAACCAAACTTAACCAAAAACTATACATGTTAAGCTCTAGCCAAACTCAGAACCTTTAAATAAAAAGGGATTTTTGCCTTCATTAGACAAAACTAATTTAAATACATTGTATGTTAATTTAGGAAAAAAAATTTAAGGCAAACAAAAGTAATATTTGAAATTAATCGTCTATTAAAAATGGTTGGCATGTAAAATAAATTCAAAATTTTTGCTTGAGACAAGAACCCAAAACTTTTCCTTCGCTAGCAAATATAATATTAATTAATTGCAAAAAAAAAAGCGCTTTCGTGTGGAGTGGGCTGCTGCAAAAATACCGCTGCTTAAGAGAAAAAAAATAACTCTTTTGATTGATTGATCACCCAAAGAAAAAAATTTAAAAAAAAATAATATTAGGCACATGTATCCTGCAATTGGATATTCCCTTTCACTCTCTCTTCTCATTTTGTCACTTTTTCTCATTACTTTTTAACTTTAACGATCAGTCAAAGAGAACACACACAAAAAAAATATGCAATTAACAATAGGAATCGGCTCCTCTGCCCGCTTGAGCGAGGCGGCCAATGAGGAAATTTGGCACCTTCTGCTTCTCGGCTTTCATTTGGCGTACGATTTTCCCCGAATTTTTTTAGAACTTTCAGGGTCGGGTTGAAAAAGCGGCTTGACGTCGAAGTCGCGCGATCGGCCTGCTCACGTGCACTGATTGTGTGCTCTATGTCCACTGCTGGGCCCAGGCGAATTTAGTCTTCTCCTTTTCCTTATCTGCTGCGTAGCTCGAGAGCAAGGAGTAGCGAGCCACCAACTAATCTCTTAATAAAAGTGAAGTTGCTCTTAAGGCCAACGGCTCAACCACCTGTTCGCTAGGTTAGATGGTGATCAGGCTAATTGGGCCTCAAATAAAGCGTCAAACCTGCGAATATGGGTTTGCAAACAAAAAAAAAGTATATCTAGCCTCTGCTAGTCACTTTAACATGTCTGGGGGACTTACCCTACGGATCTGGCGCAGGTATAGTTGTTTAACTTATCTCGAATTGGCTGGCTGGTACTTTGTAGTGTAAGCTGGCACACGCGAGTATTATATACTTTAAATTTTTATTGGCAAAACGTAGGCACTTGAAAAGAATACTTTTTAACTATGTTGCACGTCAGCCTTTTTTCACAACCAAATTGAGAAAGAAATGCCTAAGCTGCTGGTGGCGCCCATGAAACTATATAACAGCGGTAGAAGAAAGTCACCATCATACTCTTGACTCTGTTAGCCACTTTCCCCTCTCGTGATCAGCTGATCGGTGTTAGGTAAACAACTAGGGTTGTGAAAATATGTAAAAAATATCGTATCGATGATTATAATTTTTTAAAAATATCATCAGGTTTTGGCAATATTTATCAAAAAAATATATCGATATATCTGATATTTTTGATATTTTTATATTTCAGTATAAAAATCTTAAACCCCCCAATATAACATTAACTTTAAATGCATTATAATTATTTTGAGCTTTTTATTAATTAAAAATAAAACAATAAACTTTTTTCCATTAAAGAACAGAGATCTTAAGGTTGAATAGTTTAAGTAAGAATACAAGAAAAAACTTAAAAGACTTCATTTCATTTTTTAAACAATGAAAAAGTTCAATTTTCTAGAAAAATGACATATATTGGTAACATGATTTTACCTCCAAAATTATTTACAAAGCACCGAAATTCACGAAAAGTACACACACATACAAATGCATAAGAATAAAAAGGCTTCCCAGTCGGACTTTTCATCATGAAAAAGGTACTTTCTCATGCTTACTTTTCACGTAATAAGGCATGACAAAACCTGAGCCTTGGGGTTTTAACCGTTTCCGCTTAGATGACGTCATCAGCCTTCGGGTTCTTTACTTTCTTAGTACTCCAGATGTACTTACTTTGTATATCGCAGGTGGGAAGACATGAGACGTTCGCTGACAAACCCCTGAGTTTTTCATGTTTTCGAATGAAATTTCAGACATTTAGCCTTACAAATACCTGAGAAAATAACGTGTGAGTTTTTCATGATATATTAAGGGCTAATTTCATGCAAAAAAAGTCATGTAGAGACTATTTACGTGAAATATCATGCCACCGGGTGTACTGATTTTTCTCAACACATGACGCAAAGTCCGACTGGGTTAGTGACGCGCACACACACACACTGTCAAAAAATTACGCGGGAAAATTCTCGAGACTTTCTGGCATTACATTTTTTCTTACCTTAACACATGTTGAATACGCTTGCGCCGGGTGCTTGTTCCTCAAATGTGACAGGAGATTAGTGGTGTTACCACTTGACTTAATTACTTTTGCACAAAGGCTGCAGCTGGCATTATGTTTGTGTAAAAGCTCTTTGCCGCGCTCATCTTCTCTTTTTAAGATTTCTAAGTGTAGTGTGACCAACCACAATATCAAAAAATATATTTCCAAATAATATCGATATGCGATAGGTAGGTAGGTAGGTAGTTCCGGCTGACCCCAGATGGGGTCACACATAGACCATAGGGTCCTTAATGAGGCCGGGTGATTATTTGGGTACGTTTGTCTTAGAAGTCCAGGAGGATTCTTGTCGTTTTGGCAAATGCCAATAACTGTTTTGGGGGTCTCTTGGCCGCTTCCTCCAAAGAAGAGAACCGTGGGGTGTGCAGAATTTGTAATCTTGTCGTGGCAATTGCTGGGCAGCTGCAAATTAGATGTTCTAGAGTTTCTGCGACTCCAGGTTCCATACATTTCCTGCAGGTGTCCTCTGTTGTTATGCCTAGCTTTATCGCATGAGCGGCTGCTAGGCAGTGTCCCGTTAGTATGCCAATGAGCAGTCTACAGTCTCTTCTCTGGAGCTGTAGAAGATAGTGCGTAAGCTGTTTGTCTCTTGTCTTGCACATAATTTTAGAGATTCTGCATCCGCTGGTGTTTTCCCACCTTACCTCCGCTTCTTTCTCTGCTATCTCTTCCATCTTGCTATGAAGCGTCTGTATGGAGATAGGTATGTTTAGTGTTTCTTCTTGGCCGAGTACGACTCCAGCTTTTGCAAGACTGTCTGCCATCTCGTTTCCGTCGATGCCCCGGTGGCTGGGAATCCAGTAGATTTGCACCTTTCTGGAGATGCTGAGGGAATCTAGCGCTTCCCTGCTCGCCAGGACATTTCAGGAGTTGATGGAGTGTCCTTGCATTGCCTTGATTGCCGCTTGGCTGTCCACGTAGATATTTATTTGGTTGTATGGAGCGTGAATTTCCGCCAACTCCGCTGCTTTCCTTATTCCGAAGACTTCCGCCTGGAATATGGTGCAGTGGTTTGGCAGTTTGTATGAGAGCTTTATTTCTGGCTCTGCACAGTATACGGCGGCTCCGACTCCTAGGTCCATCTTTGAGCCGTCTGTAAAGAGGTGCGTTGCTTCTTGGGCCAGTCCTGTACGCCAGTCTTCTGGTCCTAATAGTGCAGGTGTGCATATTGGGTTGATCTTTGGGATAATGTAGTCCGTGCTACTATGGATCTCTCTACCAACTATGCTGTGTCCATAGCTTTGAAGCGCCATGGTGCCTGTCGCACATAGTCGTTGGGCGGTCTTTTGTGCCAGAAGGCGTGCTTGGATGTCCAGAGGGTTGACACCTAAGATGTGTTCTAATGCTTTGGTTGGAGTGGACCTCAGCGCCCCCGTAATACAGACCAGTGCCTGTCGCTGGGTCTTCTCCATCAGCTTTAGGTATGTGGTTTTCTCCGTGGCCTGCCACCATACCAGTACGCCGTGTAGCAGTATCGGTCGTATTACTGAAATGAAAAGCCAGTGCATCAGACTTGGTGATAGGCTCAAGTGCTACTCAGCATCTTCTGGGATGCATATAGTGCGTTGGTCGCCTTCTTCACTCTTTCTTCCATATTCGCCTTCCATGACAGTTTACTATCGATTACTGCTCCAAGGTATTTGACGTTATTCTTTGGTGTTAGTGTTATTCCATTTATCTTTGGTGGAATCCACGGCGGTACCTAGTATCTCTTGGTAAAGAGAATGAGGTCCGTCTTCTCCGCATTAATACTAAGTCCGGCTTCTGTGGCCCATTTTAGTATCTCTTTGAGTGTAGAGTCCATGATTGAGCTGAGAGTCGATGGACATTTTCCGATGATAATTATGCATATGTCGTCGGCATATGCAGTTATCTTGGGTGCTTTCCTGCGAAATTTTGTTAGCAGTTCGTTAACCACAAGGTTCCATAGAAGGGGTGACAGTACTCCGCCTTGAGGCGTGCCGCTGTGTGCCTCCTTCGTCATGGTTGTGGTACCCCACTCGGCTTGTACTCTTCTGCAGCTCAGCAGGTTGTATATCCACGAGTTCAAAGCCTTATGAATTGATACAGCTCTTTGGCTGCGCATTATCGCCTCCGTGGAGACGTTGTTGAATGCACCAGATATGTCAAGGAATGCTCCCAAGGCATACTCTTTATGGTACATTGCTTTCTCGATGGTGGCTACTAGGAAGTGTAGCGCTGTTTCCACCGATTTACCTTTCGTGTATGCGTGTTGGTTGTTCTCCAAGGTCCGGTTCATGCCTTCTCTTATGTGGAGATCAAGTAATTTTTCCATTGTTTTAAGCAGGAATGAAGTGAGGCTAATGGGCCTGTAGTCTTTTGGCTGCACGTGACTGCATTTCCCCGCTTTGGGTAGGAACACAACACGTGCTGTCCTCCAGGCCACAGGTACATAGCCCCACCCCAGGCAGGCTTCAAAAATGGACTGTAGCCATGGTACGACTAAACCTTTAGTCGTTTTTAGCATGGCGGGAATTATGCCATCCAGACCGGGGGACTTGTAGCTCGCGAACGAGTCGATCGCCCATCGGATTTTTCCTGGAGTGACTAAGTTGGTTGGGATGTTAGTTTGTTGAGTGTTTAAGTCCTGAAGCGTATCTGGCTCGGTGACTATAGTGCAGCCCGTGAAGTGCGCATCGAGAAGAGCGCATGTAGCTTCCTTGCTGCTTTCTGTCCAGTGACCTTCGTCTGTTTTTAGTTGACTCTGCATAGGTGGCTGCTTAGAAAGCAGCTTCCTGAGTCTGGCTGCTTCCGAGACCTTCTCTATGCTGGAGCAGAAGGTTCTCCATGAGTATTGCTTTGCCTTCCTTACTTCTTTTTTGAATAAGCGAAGTCTTATCTTGTACTCCTCCCAGATGATCACTTCATCCGCTTGTTTGGCGAGTTTGAAGCATTCCTGGACGTCCTTCCTCTGCTCTTTCAGTTCTGGGGTCCACCAGGGGGGTCTGGTTCTCCTTTTTGTAACTGTGAGCCTACACGAGGTTTTGTATGCTTCGATGAGATTGACAGTGAGCGTCTTCACGGACTTCTCTATATCTTCCACCGAGCAGATGGGCGTTGACGTCGGCAGTTTTGATTCCACTGTCTTAAGGTACTTCACCCAGTCGGTATTCCGGGGGTTCCTATAGACGTTTCTAGTTTGACAATAGTCAAATTGTATCTTGAACTGGATGTACTTGTGGTCGGAGAAGGAGGGTTTATCAAGAACTCTCCATTCTGACGCCTGAGTACTGTTCCCTAGGGTCATGGTTAAGTCTAGGACGTTGGCTGAGGTTGGTCCCACATATGTGGGTACGTCTCCAACGTTTTCTACACTTAGACTGGTTTGTATAATAAAATGTAAGAGTGACTCACCTCTGTCGTTGATGTCCGGGCTGCCCCACACAGTGTGGTGTGCGTTGGCGTCCGTTCCGATGACGAGGGGTTGCTTCTTGTAGCTTGCCTCCGCCGTCAGTCTTCCGAGTTCAGCTGGTGGTGCCTCTCGCTCATGCGCCATGTAGCAGGACGCCATAAGAATTGGCTCGTCCCTGCCACCCTCCAAGGCCACAACAGTGAGATCGTCCGTGCTGTAATTAGTCATTAAATACGCATAGATGCCTTTTCTTACTAGAATGGCAGTCCTTGCTCTACTTACTGGGGTGGGGTAAAAGATGTTGTAGTTTTGTGACTTTAGTCCGGAGACCTTGTTTCCCGCCGCTATCCAAGGTTCCTGAACTAAAGCCACATCTGCGGGTCCTTCCTCCAAGGTTAGAAGGAGCTCCGCCGAGGCGATCTTGCTCTTATGCAAGTTGACCTGGAGGACTTTCAACTGCATGACTGGTGTCCGCATCCTCCGGTCCCGATGGGTCAGCCTGCAAGGTTGTGTCGCCATCCTCGTCTTCTTCAGCAGACTGTACTGCCCCCGTAATATCGAGGCTGCTGGCTTTTTCGACCATCATGTCGATGCCGAGGTCGTTCTCCACCTCTCCAGCCTCCAGTGTGTGCTCATTAGTGTCCTCGGGGTGGCGTTTCTTGAGACGTAGGTGCACGCTACCTACTCCCCATGCCATCACCCCGAATCTTGGGTAGAGCAGATCCTCGGCTTCCTTGTTGATCTGGAGGACCATGTGCTGCCCGTTTTTGTCGGGCTTTGCAACATGTAGTACCTTCCAGTCTCCAGTTGGCACATCAGGATTCTGCCACTGTAGAAGTTTCAGCGCCTGCTCCTTTGGTGTGACCCGTGGAAAGAGTACTTTCGCCTTCAGAACGGACGGAATGCAGGTTCTGTCCACAACCTCCAGCTGGGCACTCTCCCACAGGCTTCCCATGTCTGCAACGACGCTTGAGACCCACTTAAGGGTGGGGTCGTCCTTGCATCTTAGGATTTTGACTCCATACAGCCAGCCTGCTCCGTAAAACGCTACAGGTTGCGCGGCTGGGTCTTCCATCCTTTTAAAAATTTCCTCGAACAGCTTCTCCTCTACTTGCTTCCACTGTTCGGGCGTCATCTTGCCGTTAGGGTCGCTTTTGTCGACGATAGCTACGGTGAGATGCCGTTTTGCTACGTCGCTAGCTGATTCCTTGGGCTGACTTGTCTTTTTGGGGAGGGGTTGTGCCTGGTTCTGCGGTCTTTGGCGGGGCTTTTTACTGGCAGGGGCCTCCGCCTTCGCTTGCTCAGTTGAGCGCTGCCGCTTGTTGGCCAAGCACTCCTCCATTTTATTGGCGTATTTGGCGGAGGTGGCTTGCATCGCCGGTTTCTCCGCGAAGTGTTTTCGACCCTCCTTAATCTTTTGCTCGGCCCACGCAAGCTTGTTTCTCTCCTCTAGGGTGAGCTCACCGCTTCCGTTCAGTCTCGCCTTGATTTTGAGAGCCGCTTTATACTGGGCTTTCGCTCGCATGCCCTCCTTTGTTCGTGTGGGTTTTTCCTTATTTTTGGTACTAGACCCCGCCCGAACTGGAGATAGCAGCAGCTTTTCTTCCGCCTCTGTATTAGTTGAACCTCCATGCGATTCACAGTCCGAGTCTGTATCGACTGCAGTACCGCGCCACACTTTGGTCCTTGTCGTATCGGCAGTAGCTGTACAACTGTCCTGGCCTGCTCCAACCACGACAGAGGTGTGACCGCTGGCGACACGAAGTGGGGATCTCTCCCCACCGTGCCCGCCGGTGGTAGCAGTCACGCCTTCCACCGACGTTTGGGCTGATATCCCAGCCCGAGTTGGGTTCTTTGTGTGTTCCATTATTAATGTACCTATAGTGGTTAATTTTTGTTCGTGGGAACCACCCCATAGCATTTTATGCCTGCTGCCAGGCACCTCTAACCATGGCTTTGGCTCAGCTCCACCCAACATTGTGCTGTTGTGGTAGTGTTGGCCATCACCTTAGCTGGACACTGCATTTCCTAGGTGCAAGACGAGCAAGAGACACTATGTACATATTACCCGCTTTAAGCCGAGGTGCATACAGTGTCCATTGCCCAGCCGACACCCTCGTGGAGGGTTCAGTTAGAGGATTTTCGTCGGCTGATATGCGATATATCAGGAAAAAAAAAATATTTCGATATAAATATTTTTTTTTTTAAAAATATCGATATATTGATATTTTGATATATTATCAACAAGCCTATAAACAACCCTAGTCATTCCTGCCACACAGAAAACTCGGCCTGCTTTTAGGCTAATTCTAATATTGTGCAAAAATTATTTTTAACCCAAGCTGCACTACAAATGATTATGGCAAGAGGAAACCCTGATCTTAAATAATCCTATTAATCATAGTAAAAGATCCACGGATCCACGGTAACTTCTCTTCGAATTGCGCCAACCGGTTTTCTGGATTCTGTTTGCCGCCCCAAAATGTAAGCAGGTGTTCGAGTTTACAACAAATGTTGGTTTTGTATCATGGACACAGTATTTTCGTGTCGTTTCTGGTGTCTAACCCCTTCCACCCTTATTCTTGTTTATTAAACAATCCCCAGAACTTACCTGCGCTACACATCCAATAGACTTTAGGGTTAATCAGACTGCCACATTTTTCCACAACAACTTGATTAAATTTTCTGGAAAATGTGTCCGCACCCAGCCCCATTTCCATTCGCATTCAGTGAAAACGTTCCGCTGTCCAAAACTTGGTCGGCATTCATTCATCACGAGCCGTGTGCCAATCTAATTTAATGCAACTTGAAATCAAAAGCAATTGTTGTTTCAGAGCGCTGCAATTTGGTTGGGCACTTCCGCTGGTGCACACACTCACACACCGCACGCACCTCCAGCGCGTCATAATTGCCGCGCCCCTTTCGCAGCGAAGTGCAAACTAAATTTATCAGCTATGCAATCGGGGGCCATAAATTTTTGCACTCCTACACTTCCTGTCGCTGGAGCAGGCCTTTAAATGGCGCCACTTATGCGGTGGAAGGCAAAGACATAAATCTTGCTGAAACCGGCCGAGTTGCAGGAGCAGATTAGATTGACCGGGACAGGTAAATAGCCTATGGCTTTGGGCCACGCATGTCTGGAAGTGTTTGCGTGTGGCCTACCACCCCGCACTCACGTTTCTACTTACCCTTACTTATTTTTGGCAAGTTTTTTGCGTGCATTTCTATTTATGTGGCTGCCATAAAGTTTAGGACGCCATCAAAAGGAAGCAGCGCGAAATATTGAGAGAGACGTTTCCCAGTTTTTACGCGAGTGCGCGCCTAAAAGGCTGCACGCAATTTTTTCATTTTCGACGGTGCGTGCCTCTGGCTGTGTGTGAGGCAGCTGTACGTGTGTGTTGTGGTTTTGTTTGCATACAAAACTCGTACGTGTTATTTTAACTTTGCCACTTTTATGCTCTACATAATTTTTGTATCTTTTGTTATTGTTGTGTCGGCAAAAAGAAAAACAATATATGTATATAAAAACATCAGCAATAACAAACAAGACCGACAGCTCCAGGCACAACTTTAACACCTTAAAAAAGTTTGCCGGGGTCTTACAGGTGTTAATGTTCCTGTGCGTGTCTGTGGCCGATAAAACTGCGCATCCCCGCTCGGCCCACGGAAACGAAATAAAAAAACGCAGAGAAATAAAACCCAATAAAACTCAATGTTTGCTTTCACATTTATATTTGTTTAAACAATCATGGAGAGGGTCTGTCGCATTGTTTTATTGTATACATACATATTTGGGGGGAGTTGGGTTGTGGTACACACACGCACACACGCGCGTATGTTTTGTGGAATCATCAAATGATACTTAGAAATGGTACGAATACTGCCAAGAACTCAACTACTCAACTTAATTAGCTTAGAATACTACCTAAGTTTACATTTGGTTAATGTGTTAGATATGTGGGCTGTGGCTTAGATTTAAATTTGCATTGTTTATACAGTTGTCAACTAGTGGGAGCAGCGTATGAAATTTCAATGAAAGCTGGGTGCTAAAGGGTGTTATTTAGCAGCAGGTTGGGTCAACAAATTTAAGGTCAGATTTCTCATAATCTACATGAGCTAACCAATAACAGATCAAATAGAAAGTTTATCTCACACAAAGCAGCTCTTGAGAAGAAGAGAAATTGGCTTTAAGAAAGCATATTTGTTAAGCAGTGGACTGGCAATAGCAAGTTTAATGGTCTCTATGGAAAGTGTGCACAGTACTTATTGTTAAGCTTGAGATATCGAAAGCGTAGGGTAAATGTGAATTTGTTTTCTGGGATCAGCCCAATCAGAGCTTAAGTGACATATTAAAATCGCTTGAGTTTTTATGGAGCTGTCGATATTTTTCAAAACAACAAGCAATTAATCAGTGAATTAGAAGGGCTCCGACTTTAACTGGAATCTGGAAACTCAGTACTCGATACCAAGTTCTTACTACGCAGCACTCGATACTGAATTCTCGATACTTAGTACCCACTAAGTTATCGATACATAATACTCAAAACTAGGAACCTGATATTAGGTACATGATTGTTACTATGTATTTTTTATCTAGTGCTCGCTACTAAGCTAACGACACGGTAGAACTCAATACGAGGAACTTGGTATTAAGTACTGGATACTGAGTAGATTTGGAAGCTCAGTACTCGATACTTGGTACCTACTAAGTTCTCGATATTAATACTAGGAACATGATTTTAGGTACTCGATACTTAGTACGTCTTAATTGATACTATGTACTCCATACCTAGTACTCGCTACTAAGAACTCGATGTTAGGTACTCGGTACTTAATACCTGTATATATTCCATACTCATTACTCGATACTAAGCTTTCCATACGAAATACTCAAAACTAACAGCTCGATACTAGGCAATCGATACTTAGTGCTCGAAACTCATTACTCTATACTCAGTGTTCGATATTCAGTACTAGATAAATGATAGATGAATTTTTTTAAGGAATTTTTCTTGCCTCATTTTGTAGTTTGTTAACAAAAAAGCAAAGCATTGAGTTGTCATATCTATGAACCGTGTAGTTCTATTGAGCACTCGGAAAAAAACGATATTAAAAAGTATCCATTGAATGATTGCCCGTAACCATTTGGACTAGATAACTTAAATATTTTTTTAATCATCCAATGGAGCTGAAAATCATTCAAAGGATATGATAAATGATCCTCTTTTGGATGATTTTCTGATGGAAGCTTAAAAGAAGCATGACCAGTGCAAATGGTTTTTTGTTGGATCTTTTTATTTTTCAGTGCTGCTGATATTTCTTCAATCCATTTGGTGCATCCAAATTTTAATGGAGCCTAGGATTGAAACACATTGACATGACTTCAGTGGTCCCAGGCGGCAGTCATCTGGGCGCTCTGCTGTTGGTACTTTTTGACAGTGCGAACACGAGCAGACCTTAATGAAATGCGGAAAAGATGTTCTAAGTATCTCCTCCGTGTTCAGCAGATGGACTGATCGGTGAGCAGGTATCAGAAAAGATGATACATTGAATAGTTTTGCTGAACGAAGTTCTACATTTTTGAGCAAGGACTTTAGGTCTTTAGGTCAGCAAAAATTTGCATCATTCCAAACTCAAGTTACTAAATATAAAAAAATATATCACAAAATAAAAAAAAAACTCGTTACGGTATCGAAAAAACCAATCGATATACAATTACAGCTGTGGGTAGCAGTATCACTTGAAAGAAGCGTACTATTTTCTCGATACAAGCTCCTCTATCATGATACGTCAAGTTGTCTATCATGATAATCACTGGAGTTTGGCAGAAGGATCAGGAAAAAGAATGATTAAGCAGGGAGCAAGTTCTTCTGCTAAACGCGGCCAATGTATGATTGTTCAGGGAGCAATACTTCTGCTGAACATGGCCATTTTCCCTTATTCTATAGAGAATGAACTCATAAACTGAATTTCTACTGTAAATGATCTTGTTTTACTTTTAGATCAGAAATAATAATCCAACTTAGAGGTGTTTTGGCATTTATTAAGGTCTGGTCTAAAAAATTTGACGAATTTCGCATTGAAAGTTGCAGTATGAGTAGTAATAGATCGAATTGATGAATGTAAGAAATGTTTGAAGCAATCCCACAATTCACTTATCAAAAGGCTAGTTTCAAGTTCAATTCAAATGTTAAAGACTTGAGTTTGAAGTACGGATTTCCAATGTCAAAGCGATAGAAACAGAGAGAAAGAACATCACTTTTACCAGTACAGTGAGGCTAAATGTGTACACACACATAAGCAAAGGTTTTTATCAGCTTAGCAACTATGCTGCCTTCGAATTTCCAAACAAAGCAATGCTGGCTTAAGAAGGTAGCTGAAGTCTACTAACTAATGACCTCTAGCAAGAATTTGTTTGTTTATATATAAAAGAGGTCGTTAAATTAGTCGCATGGGACTCATGTCTCATTTTTGAGGATACATCCAGTTTGAATATTAAGGTAAAGTCAATCTGGGTTATTTTTGAAGCCATCTCTTTTGGAACTAAGTGCTGCTCGATTATGGAGCTCAATTTAATCTTGGACACACTTGCACCAAGCCGATTAAATCAAGTATAACTTCTAGGTTAAATCAATATTGGGCCGACTTGATGTGATGAAGAAGAATGAAGAAGAATGAAAAGTGACAAAACCGCAGACACAATGGGACCATTCATTAGATAATTGCTATTTGCGATTACTGATTTACGATTGCCGATTGCAGAGTTTCAGATATTCTGTAATCTTACTACTTTTTATCAATAGAAACGAAAGTTTTAAGTTAACGTTTTCAGAAGGTAGATTGACCCAGGAATCGGTAGCCAATACATACCTGTCCGATTCCTTTTCAGCAATCGCAATCATAAATCACAAATCGTAGGTCGAAATTTGGTGCTGAATGAGCCCAATTTTAAACATGATTGTTTCTACTCGACGAATCTAGACAGAACCACTAAAAATCTGATAGTAATATCCATTGCTGTGATGTTCTCATGTGGTTATTCATAAAACTAGAAACCGATTAATCGGCAAAAACCGCATTTGATCGATGTTCCACAGCTCGCATAGCTTATAATTGCTGTGAATCTTGAGATTTCTTGTTTTATCGTGAGGGCTAGCTAAGCACGCTCATGCACGAAAATACTTCAGGACTTCCAATTAAATTTCTGTGGAACTCTTAGTACCGAAATTGCATTTTGGCTTAAAGTTTTTGGTGGACATATTCACTTAAGCGAGCAAAGCGGCGGTTACTCAGCGATTTCCGTTTCGTTAAGCAGAAACCCTTTGACTCTCAGTTTTTTCTGATACCTAGATCAAGGATGAATAAAGTTCCATTGCAATTCAAAATATACAAATTTGTCAGCCTCTGTTTAAAAAAAAAAATAAAAAACACCCTTTAAGTTCAACTTTAACATATTTGCAAACGAAATTCGTCTACTTTTCTCGTCAGCAGCAGACAATGAAAATTCCGTTTGCTGTATCTAAAACTCACTCCGCAAAATCAAATTTAAATTTCCGATTTGCTTTGCTGTATTTTTAGGGAATCCTAATTGAATTGAAAAGAGAAATGACATTTGCACTACGTTTTTGCATTTCTATTCATGTATTTACACACAAAAGTTAGGTACAACTAGGTGGCGGGCAGTGGGCGGGATGGGGGAGGGGGAACATTTAGTCACTCCCGTGTGTGAAATATGGTTATATGGGGAGGGCTCTGTTTGCATTGCCTAATGCAAGTGAGTGATAGTTTAAGTCTAGCTGCTTTTTACATGCTATAACACACACAAAATATTAGCCGGGGCCGACAACAGTTCTGGCCCCGCCTGGGCCAACTCAGTTCACTTACATGCACTTACCAACTAAAGAGTTTACACTTAAAGTATACAAAATCACCATTTATGCTCTGCAATTGCAATTGAATTGAATTGAAATGAATTCGTTTTGTGTTTAATTGATCTACCAGCAAGTTGGATTTTGTTTAGAGTGTGCGGTCCGCTTAGGTCAGTTCGCAGCCGAGCAGCCAATGGCCAGCGCGAGCCAGGATGATGGTGATGGTAAGCGAACGCAGCAGACGACTCTGGGAACGGCCGGCTGCACTCCGCACTGCACACACACACAGACAGCAGCGCCCCAGCAAAAGAGTTGGCATTAGTTGGGTATTTGGGACACACAAAATCGTTCACTTACCCAGCAGCATGGCCTCGCGGTTGTCTATGATGCCGGGTCGGCGCTGCAGAACGCTCTCCTTGCCGCCCTTCCACAAAACCGGCGATATGCTGGCCAGACACTTGACGCGCATGTCGCCCTCGTGGAAGTGTCGCGACTCCAGTGGCAGGTGCAGGCCCAGCGTCGAGGTGATTAGCCCATGTTTGTGCACAATATCGTTGTATTTGTACAGATAACGCTCGTCCAGGATCTGAAAGGAGCAGGGACAAGGCCGAAATTAAACTGTCGCAGACGGAGCGATGCTATTAAATGTCATGAGCGGCGCGAGTCGTAGTCAGACTTGTCTACCGGCGGCAATGGAGTTGCGGCCGCAGCTGGATTCGGGAAGCTGGCAATTACAAGGGCTTTCCAAATCCCACCCCATCCTCCCCTACATTCAATGTGCCTGCTGTCAGCAAAAAAGTGCTCGGTGAATGGAGAAAATCATTTGCCATAAATAAGAGAAATGTGAGGCACAGATAAAAAATGTGAAATGCTCAAATAAATAACTTGAACTGTATTCGATTTGGATTGGAATTGGGGCACCACCGGAGAACACTTTGCCAGCGGAATTGTTGCCATTTGTTAGTCGATTGCTTTTTTCCCTTGCCTTCTTTATGGCGTCCATAAAAATTACAAAGCTGCTAAATCTAAAACTTGAAAGCAGGTTTGAAAGTATAAATTAAACAGTGCCAGCGGCCTTTTTCCCCCACCTCTTATTGCCCAACCGAGCAGTGACATACGAGGGCTGATCCATAATTAGTTGGAGAAATTTTGTGAAAAGAGTACTGCGAGAGAATACAGAAGTTCAAAGTCTTGTCGCATTCACAAGAACATGAACAATGTCTTAATATCTCTTATGAGATAATACACAGAATTCACTATTAAGTCTGTTATGATATTCGAGGTTGGCTGCATCAAGTTAAGCATTTTCCCGCCTAAACTTAAAAATCGATTTGTTATCGAATGGCCAAGTTCGCGGGGTTCATGGTGGAGCGCTAAGATAACAGAGACCAACAGTGAGTGCGTTAAGCGTGCATAGGCTGTGAGCACCCCTTTTTTAAAAATTGGACTGTGGCAGATAACATTCTTTTGAGCTTTGCCAAATAACCTACAATTAAGTTGCAGTTCTTTAGATCTTTAAGAAGATCCTTACCCACGGCTATTCACTTCGCCAACTCATTCTTAGATGATTGCAACAACAAACATTTTTATACCCTTGCATAGGGTATATTGTAATTGTGCTGATGTAACGCATAGAAGGAAGCATTTTCGACCACATAAAGTATATATATTCTTGATCAGCATGACGAGCTGAGTCGATATGGCCATATCCGTCTGTTTCTATGCTATCTCCTCCGTCAGTTTTAAAGCTATCGCCAATGAACTTTGCACGATGTATTCTGGTCAAAATACGCTGCACATTTGTCGGAACCGGCCTGATCGGATGACTATAACATATAGCTGCCATAGGAACGATCGGTCGAATAACTAGATCTAGTGGGAAAAACTTATTTGTTTTTAATGCAAACGTCTCCAAACTCCGTATTTACTAGTTTTTAATGCTTCTGCATAATTCTGCCAAATTTGGTCGAAATCGGACATCTATATGGTATAGCTGTCATACAAAAGTAGAGGCAGAAAAGTAGTCTTATTGGGAAAAACTTGTTTGTTATCAGTGGACATGTCCTTCAAATTAGTTAAAAACGTGCTGCAAGGGAATACAAACTTCGGCCGAGCCGAAGTTAACTTTCCTCTCTTTTTATTTTTATACTCTGTACCGAAGGTACATAGAGTATTATAAGTTTGTGCAAAAGTATGTAACATCCAGAAGGAAGCATCTCCGACCCCATAAAGTATATATTCTTGATCAGCATCAACAGCCGAGTCGATATAGCCATGTCCGTCTGTCCGTCTGTCCGTCCGTCCTTCTGTCCGTCTGTCCGTCTGTCTGTCCGTATGAACGCACAGATCTCAGAGATGGTAAGAGATAGAGGTTTGACATGTATGGGACATATGCTTCTTATGTCTGCAGGCAGATCAAGTTGATTTTAAATTTTGGCCACGCCCCCTCCCGCCCCCGCAATTTAGAAAAAACGTCATATCTCCCACAGTTTTGAAGATAGATGGCTTGTGATGCCTTCTGGATATATTTAGTTATTAGGATAACTTATCGATCCGCCAAAGAAATGAAGAAGATCGGATGAACGGTTTTCGAGTTACGATCATAAAACAAATTTTCTTGGTACAGAGTATGTTATAGTCGGGCTTGACCGACTTTCTTTCTTGTTATTTTCAATTAAGTGAAAAGCTTTGCCTAGTGTGATTATGGTTCAATAGAAAATAAATTCAATTGATAAATAGTATAATAAAATATAAAGCAAGAATACTCTCAATATTGTTTTCTACCTTAGATGATTCCTCTTGACAGCTTTTTAGATTGGCCGAATTGAAGATGGTGGCTACCATCACATTCGCATTTGTAAGCTGCAACTAACTTTGAGCTTTTCTAAATTGTTGCACTTATTTCACCTTTTTTATCAAATAGCAATGGAAATTTGGATGCGCTCTTTTTCCAGCTTAACATAGGCTAACTTGCGCTGCCACCATAAGTTCGCTGCAGGATTATACATTTAAAAGTTCAGAAACTATGTGAACTTGGTTTTTAGTTGAGCATGTATCGATATCTTTCTCTCTTTGAAGTACTTGAACCTAGCAAATCACGGTCTCTCGCCAACAATTCTTTGTTTTTCTTATTGAAAAACTCAGGGAACCTATTTGATTTTTTCCACCTCGAATCGCTGGCCCGATGTGGTCTCGTCCGACGGCGAACATAAGTATGTCTCGCTGTAGCAAGAGAACTCCGAGGAACCAGAACACACCCAAATATATTAGCCAAGATGATGACATCTTCTTTACCAGCAGGTTTTCCGATACTGTTGTTTGGAGAGCCCCTCCCATTTTAGGATCAGTAGAATTCGCTGTTGACTACAGGTTAGCAGAAGTGGATTCAGATTTGAAAAATAGACGAATACGAAAGCTAATCGTGGATAAAAGGAGAGAGACGAGGGAAGCTACTATAGATGTGAAATCCTTGCAACAAATGTTGAACTATTGACATGTCCCGGAGGAGTGGAAAAAAGGAAATGACCGAAAAGGTGCAAGACAAGATAACATCTCTCGACCATAGAATAAGGGAGGAGGGATGTAGAAGTTCTCGAGAAGGCAGTCGATTGCCTATGAATAAAGTTTCAGTTTAAAAAGCAACATAAAAGTATAAAAGCACCTTTTTGAAACCGACATTCCATTTGAAGCAAGTAAGGGCGCTGCAGTCGAGTTTCCCGACCACAAAATACCCTGTTCATTTGTTTTTGAATTTTTGATGATGAATGTAACCGGTTTTTGTAACAAAATTGTCATCCTAAATGTAGGCAACACTTTTTGCTAGTCCTGACCAACAACTGGGGGGGGTGCTCTTATCAGCTCAACTGTTTCGCTTATAACTCTGGTGGTTATTGTCCGATCTGATTGTACTTTTCAGAATAGATAGATATTGGGTCTAGCTTGATGTATACTAAACCACGAGGCTCTAACTTGTGGATCTGACGGTTTTTTAGGTCTAGGATTTCTAGAGGAGGTCTAGGTTTTTTGGGGATAAAAGAGGGACGGGTAGGAATTTTCCAAATCTGAAACAAACTTGATCTGCGTACGGCATAAGTCTACCTTCGTGCATTTGTGGCTCTATCTCTTATAGTCTCTCAGATCGACGCGTTCAAACAGACAGACAGACGGACGGACATACGGACCTCGCTATATCGACTCGGCTGTTCATGCTGATCAAGAATATATATACTGTATGGGTTCGGAAATGTTTCCTTCTCCCTGCTACATACATTCGCACAACTTCATGATCCCCCTTTTCCCATTTCCAATGGGAATTAAGCTTAGCAGCTGTGAAAACAAATGTTAAAGTTAAGCAGCTCATAGCTAATCCAAAATGCAATTTAACAAAGGACCAATATTATCGATAAATTGACTATCGAACGCCGCCAAAAAGGCAATTTCGTCCACTGTGCACTGGATGTATTCAGTATCATCTTTAGGTTTGCCACATCGATGTTCATATTGGAAGCTAATGCATTCTCGCTTACATTTTGAACACCCAATATTTACACTCTGCTGTGGTACACATAGTTTGTTAAGTTTGTGGACAAGTATGTAATAGCCAGAAGGAACCATCTCCGAAAAAAGCTCAAAAAGCATAAAGAGTCGAGTTATGAGCAAAATAATGCTCGTTGTAGCGGCGCTACTTTCATTTGAAACTATGAATAAGTAAATAACGCCGAATCAAATCGGTTGGATGGTGATGATGACCGAGTGTGTATGTTTTTAAAGGAAATTCATAAGATGCCCCTAGGCGGGATTGAACCCACAACCTTTTGGCTGCAACTGCAGCATCAAAAATCTTTTTCGTTGCTGCAGCGTACATTTAAGTCGAGCTTGACCGAATTTTGACACTTGTTTAATACTCAAACCGCAATAGAACATTTCCCCTTTTTAAAAATTATCTTAAAAATCCTCACAACTCTATTTAATTACCAAGGGTTTCCGTTTTCTACGTCTATTTACATTACAGCCCTCGTTGCAAACTGCCTGGCCACAAGCTAAAACTGAAAAGGCATTTTAAATGCCTGTCGCATTCCAAAAAGTACAATTTATCTTCAACGCATGCAAAAGCGTTAAGAGTTTCAACAAGAAACGAAAAATCCAACTCTTAAACATTTTGTGGAGCGGGGGGCAGCGTCGTTTGCTGATGGTCGAGTTGAACATGAATGTTATTAAATAAACGTTCAACAGTTTTATTGTGCTGCTAGCTTAGTTTTTCGTTTGGTTTCCTTTTTTTTTGTATTCTTATTTATTTGCAGAGAAGGAGCCATCCCGTTCCCATTGTCGAGAGGCAAATAAACCGGGAAACGTGCCTAATCGTACTTATTGATTTTTCTCGTATTTATACAAAGTACGAGTATAGACTAGGTGTGGGCCAGGGCGGAAAGGGGTGCAGCACGAGCATGGTACAATGAACTAACTCGTACCTTAACGCCTCGATTCACACAATTTGAGTGCCATGTAGTCGAGGACGACGATAAAATGCAGTACGGGCCTCTTCCGGCCACGGCAGACATGTAACGAGCTTTCGGCCAGATGGATGGCCCCAGCTCCGGCTACACCTTACCGAAAACCCGAAAAAAGGAACGCCCGCTCTGTCTACATGATTTTTGTTCATGAAGTAATTCCAGCAGCCCGCCTCCCCCACCCAATTCCGTTGTCTGCTGCTGCGTTGTTAGGAGCTTAAATATTTACTGTATGCATAATTTCTACATTTTTTCCAGTCTTGGGCCTTGATTAGCGGGGCTGGTGGGCTGGGGCAGGGGCGTGAGCAAAGTCAACGCGTTTAGGCGCCACAAAAGGGTCGGAAAAAAGGGTCGTTTTTTAAAAACTTTGCGTCCGCATAAATTTCATTTTAACAAACTCACCGGCTGCTCATTGACGAACCACTGCAAATGCGAGGCTGGATGCGATTTCCCAGACGTGCAATTTAAATATAAATGCTCTCCGATTTGGTACTGATACTGCTGTCCCCTGATGTGGGGGCCATCGCGCGGTAGAACTGCAAAAAGCAAAAGGATTTGGAATTAGTTTCAGGGACAAATGATGAAGGCATATTTTTTTCACTCTTACAGGGACTAAGAGCTAAGAATTATGTTTATGAAAGTTAAACAGAAATTTATATTGATACATAGGCTTCCGAGCTGAATACAAGTCAACTTTCGCACCGATTTTAGAATTCCTCATGATGGCTTTGGGAGTTGCGAGTTGGAGTTGTGTAAATTAAAGGGCGATCCAAGAACAGAATTGTGCTATTGGCAATGTTTGAAACCTGCCGTAACATCAAAAACTCTGTGAATCACTGAACCGAACCTGTTCTTATTGCCGACCGGTTTGCATCTGAGATTTGAAATGATTCTGAAGTTACTAATTGCTTAAAAAAAAAAAACAGTGCCATACAACAGAGATACAAACCTTATGTAAATAAAGGCTGGTTCGGTTAAGTGGTTCACAACGATTCATTGGGTGGCTTGAAGCCGGTTTCGGTTCGGTTCAGTGGTTCACTCTTATTATATGTTATTTTATGGAGGCCACTTCGTTTTTCTGTATAATAATTTCTTAAGTAATTTTCCAGAAATCAACTTTATGATCTCGGATATTCACTGCGAGAATACTCCAGTATTCGTTGGGAGTGTCTCTGTTAGATTATCGATCCTTAGAGGATATCGAGGATTAAAAGTATATAATCTCTCAAAACAATGAGCAACTTCCACGAAAGGTATGCAGTCTAATGGCATGTATGTAAAGAGCAGAAGAGATACTTCTTAAAAGATAGATTAATCCGTAATCGCCAGGTCTCCCTTAGTTTGACCGAAGGTCTGCTAAACCTTTTTTAGGGTTTCAAGGGAAAGGATTATGACTCGCATATTTTTCTAGTTTTTTTTGCCTGATGGTAAACGCCTAAGGTCTTTAAACTTGTCAGTGAACTGAACCGAACCGATACGATTTGTTTTGTGGTTTTCGGCTTATCAGTTGGTATAAGCGGTTCGGTTTCGGTTCGGCTCAGAACCTGTTTGCATCCCTGAAATAAAATAATATTAAATCAAGTAAGCTGTTTTGTCTAATTTAAAAGACCAGTCGGCTTGGGTATTAAGCCTATTCGGGATTGAATTGAGTTTTTTACCGTTTAAAAACTTCTAAAAGCTGGGAATTTCTTTATCGAATTATGAAATACTTGATTCAAGAACAAATCGATATAAATTTGAGAGTAGATCGGGATTGATACATGCGAGAAACGGAGTTGAACTTAGAGCGAACGACAACGGAATTGAGTGCCAAAATTAGTTTAAGTTTCATAGTTTTAAAGTCCTAGAATAACTATGTTCAGTTATTTTAAGAGTTTCAAAGTTATATATCCAAGCATTAGCCGTTCTTAAATTAAAGGCAGTAAGTTCTTGAATAAGTCTAAAAGCTGATTTTTTCTAGCAGTGCGTTTCGCGTTAATAGCCAACATTCAGCTTTTTTTGTATGGAAAAAAAGCTGATTGTTAGCTATTAACGCATAACGCACTCCTAGTGTAAATAGCCTATAAGTTATGCTAGTGTTTAGCTCAAAGAGATCTTAAAGTCCCGCCTCGAGCTTAACAAATCCAAACCGGTTTTGAAATCGACAGTTTGGGCACTATAATCAAGATTTTTGAACATAAATCAAGAATTTTCTGGTTTATTGAAATTTTTAACGAAAAATTCATGATTTAAGAACGATTTTTCTCTCTTCTTCTTTCTTCTGTTCTGCCTGTTACTTTCAAAGCCGATTTTTAAGGCTTGTGGAGAGATTGTTAGGAGCACTTTTTGTTCGGTTTTCCACAGAACCGAACTGCATCACAGCTTGCCTAGCTTGAAAACCAAGGTTATGTACTGTGCAACTGAAAACCGCTCAACCTAACAAACAGTATTCTAGAGCATCTCCAATTTCTGAAGTAGGTTCAAGCCAGTGTTTGACAAATGAGACATGTTAATCTAGTGGGCCAGCATTTCATCATATTTCTTTCATACATTTGAAGGAGATATTCACACCAAAAACAACCAACATGTGCACCTACTATACTATAATGTCTCATGTGTGGAACAGTATGAAGGCAGCCTTATGTAATTCAAGATTTCGAAACCCATCGGCCCGGTCTCTGATTTTCTGCATAGTGTCAGATAAATATGGTTCATAACCATGAAAAATTGTGCCTCTTTTTTCATATTTTGTCCACATTAATTTCCACTCGTTAGCGGTGGACATAGTCACAGTAGTTTATATTTCATGACAAGAAACACCAAATTATATAAAAATATATCATATATAAGCCGATTTTCATAATATAGAACACACAACCCCCCCTTTTTATTTTCACCCTCCCTCAAAATAAACATAATAAATATTTGCTGTGGCTTTCACTGGGTCGCACTTCGACAAAGTAATTTATTAATACATTTTGTTGTTTTATTTTGGCTTTGCCCCACAAACATTTGCAGCTCACAAACATAGCTAACGGGAATCCCATTCCCATTGCCCATTCTGAAAGGGATACTCCAATAGAACATAAACCATATCGTTACACGAGCGAGTGAAGTGGGGCGCGGGGAGATCTGGACGGACACAGTTCGTACACAGAATATGTTGTAAAAGCGGCCAGTCTGCGGAAATATCCATTAAAATGGCATTTTAACTTATAAATCGCTAACGTGCGCCAATGGCCATAAGTGCCCCCTCTCACTGCACCGTGTGGATTTTATGCCCACCCACACAGCAGGCGAGGCAGCAGCAGCAGCAGCCGGCAGGGCTTGCATTTTTATGTATTCCCTTCGCTTCCCATTCCCCTTTATTTAGTGCGGGTGCTGCGGCTGCTGTCCATTTGGTTTTTAAGCAAATAAAATAAGTAAAACGTTAAAAAACATACGGACAGGGACTGGGCGCTGGATTACAGCAATATGCTGTTATGAAACTAAAGCTTATGAATGGCTTTTTAAAAAGCATTTGAAACCCAAAGCAAACAACGACACTGCAAAGTCGCATTAAACGACCGAAAGGCAACAGAAGCTACACAAAATGAACTTACCTCGCAGGAGTTGGCATGGAAATGGAGTAAAGTGAAATGCTTAATGAAAACTGGTTTGCACTCGGCAAATGCCAACAAACGTTGTGGAGCTATTTATGAGTGAAAAGTCATCCTTGCCAGCAGCAGCTCAACGTGAAACTAAACCAAAAATGTAGAACGTTCTCATCAAGCTAGAAAATTGCTGAGGATCAAAGACTTTGGTCACAGTTTGAACAGCAGTTTTTCAGTTTAAATTAGATAAGTTGAAAAATCACAAATAAAGCTCCAGTGAATGCAAATAATCAAACAAATTTGACAATTTCAGTGCTATCTGGACCACAGACAGCACACAGTTTCCGCTCGACACTTTTCGAGTGTTTTTCGCATTTATGCAATTTATTTGCCATTTCAATATTTGCCCGTAATTGCACCGATATAAACAAATATTTGCTCGGCTTTGTGTGTGTTTGATTATTGTTTGGTTACACACATTGCACAGCAAAACATTTGAATTGATTGTGTGTTGTTTAGCCCTTTGGATACTTACAAACAATGTCCATGCGTCCCTCACCCTGCACGGATGAGAAATTCGGTGCCTCGGCGGAGACTTCGCAGCGATAGAGGCCGGTGGAGTTGAGGGTCAGGCCACGTAGCAGCACACGACTTGCATCGGAAAGTTCCTCCTGCAAAAACAGAAAAGAGCGAGGGCAATAGATTAGCCAGCGTACGCACTCGAATGGGCTGCTACAGTGAGGGAAAATACTGAAACAAGAGTTGGTCCGAGTTAGTTATTACCAGCTGATAGTAATAAAGTCATACAGAGTTAGCTCAGCCATCAAAATGTTCTCAAAAATTTATTCTGTGTTGTCTGCTCACCTAAATAACTGGAACAAGTTCAAGGGCCTCACTTTCTCTCTCTCTCTGAACAACACACTTGCTTTTGCTTCTCTCTTGGTTTTAGTGTTTCATGAGAAACACACGAAGCTGACCAACGCTAACAGAAGGAGATAGACTGATCAAATCAAAGCAAGTGACAGCTCAAAGTCGAACTATTGTTGTTATAACAATAATAGCACACCACCATGCATACACACTTACAGTTGTTAGATTCTCCCTTGCGTCTCATGAAATGAAATGGGAAGGTGAGTGAAAAAAACTTTCGTTGTTTGATTGATAACATTTCGAGGCGAAATGTCACTACCGTGCCCGCTTTTAGCATTATTAACTTAATTTTGTTGACTGTCTGTAACAAGGGATGTATTTTTAGGAGCTCTCTTTTGATTAACCACTTCGAGAAGGGTTCAAATACAGAACCACGTTCTTCATATCCAATTTTTACGAAAATGTAGCCAAGTATGTGTTAGCGATTCTTTACTTATACAATATGTTCGAACCTCCGGACCGAATCTTCTTTACAATCTATAGGGTTCGCAAATAAATTTAACTAAATTGCTTTGACTTTTATTAAAATACCAAGATGGATTTCTACTCAAAGAGAATAACAAAAATGAATGGGAGTTCTTACAAAGGGTAAACCATGGTGACTAGAATATAAACTGTCTGACCTCAGTGCATACCAGCACCTACAAACAACTAACACAACTGACATATGTATATAAATATGTCAGCGAAACCAGCAGACTTTGTACTTTCCGCACATCGGCCAGCCGTCTAATGCAAATTTAAACAATTCTTAAATTCAATTTAATAAGTAAACAAAGAAACCACTGAAATTATTTGCATGAATACAATATTAAATTTTAAGTGCCGATTTCTCAACTTCAGCATAGCTGCTTTTTGTCAGATAAGCTTACAGTTTACTGTGTAATGAAATTAAATTATCGCATTGCATCGGATCAACTTGTTGTGAATACGCAAGCATTTTGGGTCTTCAATAATATAAAGCAACCATTTCAATGGTAAAACTATCTCTTAATCATAAGAAGCCACTTACAAATTTAAAGTTTCAAATGATAAATAATTAGCTTTAAAATAGCCAAAACAAAGAAAGCAAACAAAATAAAAAGTTGCAACTTAAAATTGTAGTCCCAATGGAATACGAAGTCAAATGAAATACAACATATCCTGGAATGACCGCCTACGGCGCCACGTTTTCAGTCGTAATTGAACGGAACATTGCTTTAGATTTCGCATCTTCGGTAATTAATACAACCCTTTTGGAAGGTGGAGAACGGCACATTATAAACCGAAGCATGCGTTAAACTTTCATATTTACAAAAATTCTGTTTGCAACATTTCGAAACAGTCAGCCAAGGTTTGATTTTAAATTTATCAAAATAATATTAATTTCGATTTTCGACAAGCACTTCCCGTGATTCCGAAATCAAAAGCGTCTGATGAATTGAACGCACGTCTCAATTAATTGTATTTCCTGTGTTACGTGACAACCATTCGATCGTATATGAGAATGCGAGTATTCTTGGATAGAACCTCAGAAGTGAAATGGTCGAATTCCAATTCCTTCCAGTTGTTCCTAATCGATGCCACCTGCCATGAGTTCATCTTTCGTTGAAGTACCTACGTATATATCCAAACATTTGTCACAATTATCGCAGCTATGATTCCTAGAGGAAGTCGTTAATTACACTAGGGTACCAAGTCCTATATATTGAAGAGTTGGTAGTCATTCTAGATTCTATTTACCTGGTAATTAGAGTTTAAAGATGCCAATTATTCAAAATTCTTAAAGATTTTATGATTAATTTGTGGGGAACGTTTTGGATTTTTTTTGCCAGAATATATAGCAATTTGAATTGCATATTTTATACCGCCTATAGATGCATTGGATTTTGTTGAGAATTTATTAAAAACTAATTGCCAACTACAGTGATTTTGCATATCATATTTTTAGCCAACAGAAAATATAATAGTTTATAATGGGGTATAACTTCGCTTAAAAAATTGGCACAATTGCTTGGAATAGCTTTTATTATAGCAAAAGAGGTAAAACCAAACGATAATATCAAAGAGAGTTCAGACAATAGCATGGGTTTGGCATTAAAAGTGTCTAAGAACGTGTCAAGTCAAGTTACTAAAAATCTAGACGTGTTTTACCATTTCCGAAAATAGATTCGAGTTCAGCAGAATCATTAATGATTCTTTAGAATACTGAAAAAAAACTAGGTTTGTTTTTGTTGCCTTTTGTTATTCTTTGAATTGGTTAATCTCTTTGGATTTTCCTGGCTTGCCGAGTTATTATTTTTATTTTTAGTACTAAAGCTGGATCAGTCATCATTATGATACAAAATCTTGATGCTACTAAACAGTGCAAGCGAACCCGTATGATTTTGACGAAGCTAATGAACCATCTGAGCAGAAAAACGCCTCTTTCCACGGATTCCCTTGACCTTAACCGACTAGCAGTTCCTTTTAAAACATATTCAGCTCCCAGTCAAACTTTAATTTGCAATGACCATAAACAAGTTACAGGGACAATCGCGTAAAAGGAATATATCTGGAAATATCATGCTATGTGTGGCGTGTTCGCGTGTGGGGAAAAACCGCACTCTTCACTTACATATCGTGCAGCCTTAGACTGAATTCAATCAGCGTTCTCTTTTTTTTTAATTCTTATCGATAAATAGTTTTCGATCATGGATCAAGTTCAAAATTGAAACAACCAACAAAGTTCTGTGGGATAACTAGATGGATTTTCAGGAAGAGTTGTTAGATGACAAGTGTAGACGGGTGTATAGAAGGTCTACTGATGTCGTAGCCACACTCAGCGGTGTTCAGCTAGTGCTTAAATGCGAACACTTTAATGGTAACATTTTTCAGAAAATTTGTTCGTGTATTGAAGAACTTTCGTGCATTGAGACTCCTCGCCAAAGCTCCACCAAAAAGGCTTATACGTTTCGCTCACAAGCATACAAATGTTCAGAGCGAACCGACTCTGCTTCGTTTTTTTCCCGTATTTGAAGTGTGCTGTCCTTATTGAAAATATATATTGATACATTGATAAAAAAAATTCGCCCTGAAAACTTGAAAATCTCCTATTCCGAAAATTTGAAAGTTCTCCATAAATGAGAAAATATTTTTCTTAATTGTAGGGTGAATCGCCTTAGGTCGGATTTCATAGGAGAATTTCTAGTTTTCAGGGCGAATGTTTTATGAGTGTAGATATTTACGAGGTCTTGTACCTAAATCGGAATACTACGTACATCGCCAGCCATAGTTTTCTCTCAGTGTACTTACAATCACTCGCACCCCATCCACACGATAGCTGGTCTTAGGCGGACGCGCCTTTGGCACATAGCGATAAAATTCCTCGTTGTCCTTGTACCATTTGATGGCGTACAGCGCTTCGCCCTCCTCCGCTGGCTCCTCTTCCTCCTCCTCGTCCTCGTCGGCGCTGTCATCAAAGCTATCCTCGCGCTCAAAGTTGGGCATATAGCCCACCGAACCGGTGTTGGAGTTGGAACTGATGATGCTGCCACCGCCTTCGTTATGGGTGCTGGCCCCCACATGGGCACCCAAGTAGCCCGAAGCGGCACTGCCGCGATAAACGCTGTGTCCGTAGGGTGACTGCTGGGGTGGCAACTGGCTTTGGAATTGCCTCAAAGCCAACGGCTGACGACGGTGCGGGTTATGCACGCGGCCTCGATGCGCCCCCCAAGCCTCGTCGTCGTCGTGGAAGTCACCGTTGGGCGAGCTGCGATCTGGATGATGATCGTTGTGATGGGTTTGGCTGACGGCTCCGCCATTGTGATGGGTGTGATTCAACTCGTACTGGCACTCCAGGAAGGCGGACTCACCGCGCAGCTTGTAAGCCGGTATGGAGACCTTCATCATGCGCAATCCCACTGCGAGACCTGCGTGAAAATATGGAAATGTTGTAAATCAGGAATCAGAAATCAATAAAGAAGCGCCCAAAGATGTGCCACACTTATTTGCATAGCACGCCGAGTGGTGGGGTGGGGGCGCCAAAGAGCTGCCGGGCATCGCTCACGTCAAGGATTACAAGAGAAGGAAAATTAAAATGCATATTTTTTTTTAGCAAATTTTCCGCATTGCGTTTGCTTGAGCCACGCACCACATTTGCATAATTGATTTGTCCCCGGGCCAGTGGGACGGGACACTCATCCTGTCTGGCACCTACAATTGTGATTTTAATTGAAAGGACCAACGGTTCTCGCTGACCATTTGAAATATGGACTCCGTGTGTTGGCCATCCGGTGTCCCGTTGTCCGCGCCGGATCGTAAATATTAATAAATGAGTGCGTAATCGGGCTTAATCCTTTGTAAAATTACGACTCGGCCACAGCCACAAATTACGAGGCCGGCCAGGCCTCAGGATATTGCGCGCATCCCTGTCACTGTTGGTCGCTGAGCTTAAATAAATACGTCGTTTAGTGGTTTATGCGAGGACTGGCGCCTGTGCATTCAGCGTTAAATTAGAATTCCCCCGCTCCGGGCATAAATATTTTAAGAGCCAACAGCAATGGGCTGACCATTTGGAGCCGCCCGTTTAATTGGCCGGCGCTTGAAAACTTCAGCACTTGGCTTAAAGAAGCATCGACAAGTTGAATTGAATTAGGACAGATTGACAGTCGGTGATCTGGGACTTTTGAGTGGAAAACTTTTGCATTGCAATTTCGAGCAGCTGCCGGAGTTCCAGAGTCCCAGAGGGAGGCCAACTGATTGAAATGGTGAATGGAAATTGTCAAGAGTTTGTGGAAATACAAGCAGAAATCCCTTAATTAGCCACACACACTCACGCACAGGTAATGAAATTGTCCCATTTTGACTTTGATGAATCTGGTTTCGCTACGCCAACTTACTAATTTTAATCAAATTAAATAGCTTCCCAGTGAGGAAAAACAAAAGCTGCAGATGCGTCCTCCAGCCAAAGTAAACACATGTCATTTCGGCTACATTACAAAGTGTCTTAATGTTAATTAAAAACAGCAAAGACCTATCAGCACAAAACCAACAAAAAAATATTCGTAAAGAGCTGAACAACAAAACGAAACGACAAGGCAACACAAAGACAAGCCAGCTAACAGGAGCAGGGGCATGTGGCGACCCAAGGCTCTACAATGGCCAAAAAGTTGCAGAAAAGCTGATTAAAAATAACCTGACAAAAAGGATGGGGAATACAAAATACGTCAAACGAGCAAAGTTTTTTGTTCTTGCCAAAACTGTAAAAAACAAGAAAGGGTTTGAAATGGTTTTTAGCAGATTGCCAGAAAGAATCCCAGGATGGCTCTTGAGAGAGAGAGACAGAAATGGAAACTGCAGTATTCCTCAGGTCTCGCTGAATAAGTCCGGAGTCAGGAAGAGAGTAGACAGTTATGACACCCCTCGGACTATATCAGAATATTGCAGTTTATTAACAACTACTGATTACCCATTTTTTGGGTATACCGTAAAGAGCTTCTTCTGTGCAATACATCCAAAAATATAGCTTGCCTCAAAAACCCAAAAATGATCTAAAAATTGAGGAAATTAAGGAAATAGCACCTTTAAACCTTAGAACATACAATTCCCAAAGCTTTAAGACTTTTATGCCCCAAAATTAAGGTGAAATTATGCAAAATTCTTTGAACGTTTTGTGCCCACCTAATGACAACGAGAGCGTAAGTAAAAGTCGGCCCTGCCCGACTTCGAAACACCCGTTACTCAGGGCAATTAATGTTCAATTACCTCATGCGGATCAGATAAGTATGCAACGTTTTCTTAACTCTGCCATTTATTAGCCGATCTTTATGAAAATTTGTGAGATTGTAGATATTGGCCACTGCAAAATCTGAGCTCGATATCTTAGAAAATGAGATGAGGGGCGCTTACAAAATTTGAAACAAACTTGATCTGCGTGCACACAATACTAGTCTGCAAAAATTGGTGGCTCTAACTCTTCTAGTCTCCGAGATCTAGGTGTTCATACAGACAGACGGACACACGAAAAAGGCTATATCGACTCGGTAGTTGATTCTGATCAAGAATATATATAGCTTATGGGGTCGGAGATGCTTCCTTCTGCCTGTTACATACATTTGCACGACTTTGGTATAACCTTTTTACTCTTGGAGTAAGGGGTATACAATATGTAGTATTTTCATTTTCAACGTATTTTTTGTATTCCCTACCTACACCCTTCTCTAGGATTCGAACTGAGGCCCCTGGATACAGCGCATACCGAGTCAACATCTCAACGTAGACGACTATCAACGTCACGCGTGGCAGTACGACAAAATAATGAATAAATCACCTCAGCACTCAGATGAAAGAGCTATTGCTATTTCGGAAGGTGTCATGTGTTCAAATTCCCGCCGCAGCATTAATTTTGTAATTATTAATTATTTGAAATGCTTTTAACATTTGGTCGTGATTTTAGAAAGCGATATTTGACTCTGGGCAAGATGTTCGCACTGCATTGGAAATATCTGTTGGTTTAGGTAAAATCGAAAGCATTTCTAACAAATCGTGGTTGAGTTTCTGTGTAAATTTAAAAGATAAAGCTTAGATTAGATTGTTGAACCTTTTGAATGAAATCTACTTGGCGGTAAACGAATGGTATAGAGGACAGATTTCACATTTATGCACTGGTATTGGGTTTTATTTGTTGTTTGATTGGAACTCTTAGTTCAAGAGTGTACGACTATACTCTTAAAACTGATGAGCTCTTAATACAAACTCTAACCTTTTCTGTTTTTGAACAAGAATGAGCTATCTTCAACTTGAGTACGTGTAGCACTTTAATGACGAACTTTGTTTACTCGATTTGAGTATATTTCGCACTTGGTTCCAGGTTTGAAGCTCTTAAATCAAGAAAAACAGCATCCGAAATGCTTACTATAATCAAGAACTTTCCCCTTGTATCAAAAAAATTTCATTCTTATTTCACTACTGACACTGACACAGCATAGTTGGTAGAGAGATCAATAGTAGCACGGACTACATTATCCCAAAGATCAACCCAATATGCACATCTGCACTATTGGGACCAGAAGACTGGCGTACAGGACTGGCCCAAGAGGCAACGCACCTCTTTACAGACGGCTCAAAGATGGACCTAGGAGTCGGAGCCGCCGTATACTGTGCAGAGCCAGAAATAAAGCTCTCATACAAACTCTGCCAAACCACTGCACCATATTCCAGGCGGAAGTCTTCGCAATAAGGAAAGCAGCGGAGTTGGCGGAAATTCACGCTCCATACAACCAAATAAATATCTACGTGGACAGCCAAGCGGCAATCAAGGCAATGCAAGGACACTCCATCAACTCCAGAAATGTCCTGGCGAGCAGGGAAGCGCTAGATTCCCTCAGCATCTCCAGAAAGGTGCAAATCTACTGGATTCCCAGCCACCGGGGCATCGACGGAAACGAGATGGCAGACAGTCTTGCAAAAGCTGGAGTCGTACTCGGCCAAGAAGAAACACTAAACATACCTATCTCCATACAGACGCTTCATAGCAAGATGGAAGAGATAGCAGAGAAAGAAGCGGAGGTAAGGTGGGAAAACACCAGCGGATGCAGAATCTCTAAAATTATGTGCAAGACAAGAGACAAAAAACTTACGCACTATCTGCTACAGCTCCAGAGAAGAGACTGTAGACTGCTCATTGGCATACTAACGGGACACTGCCTAGCAGCCGCTCATGCGATAAAGCTAGGCATAACAACAGAGGACACCTGCAGGAAATGTATGGAACCTGGAGTCGCAGAAACACACGACACGACAAGATTACAAATTCTGCACACCCCACGGTTCTCTTCTTTGGAGGAAGCGGCCAAGAGACCCCCAAAACAGTTATTGGCATTTGCCAAAACGACAAGAATCCTCCTGGACTTCTAAGACAAAGGTACCCAAATAATCACCCGGCCTCATTAAGGACCCTAAGGTCTATGTGTGACCCCATCTGGGGTACGATCAAGAGTACGAAATTCTCCACTTTTTCTCGCAGTGCACTAAAGCTGTAGTTTACCCTTGTCTGAGATCTCATATCAAATCAGTTTACTAAAGTTGGGTGTGAAGAAAGTCAGATAAAAAACTTCGAATAAACCATGAAGCAAACCGCTCCATCCTGAAAGTCCCGACTTATTTCAAAAAACTACTTAAAGATCACTCGCTTGGAGGTCAACATGATAGGTACTCGCACTGTTCCCCACTTCGACCAATGAGAAACAAATGGAATCAATTCATAATAAAATAAAACCTTTGATAACTTATATCCAAATTTAAATAATTATTCGTTTTTGAAAGCTTCAACTGACATTTGTTTACGGGGAAAATGCCAATTTCCCATCAAGATCGAACTACATGCGAAAGCTTTAATTGTTCTCCACGAGTCAACAATCAAATTAACAACAAAGTCCATAAAACTTCTTAGTATAGAAAAACTGCCATGTTATTTCAACAGCAACGTCTGCACTTCAATTTGTATGTTTTAACCCTCCCGTTCTTATCTCGAGTACAGCAAAAGCGGCACAAAAACACTTATTTTGGGATACTAGTTCTGGTTTTGATTGTAGATAACACAATTTTAGCCATCTGAGATGTAAAAAGCAAACGCTTCAAAATGTTTAGCTTTCGCATTCGCGTCATTTCCCACTGTACCTTGAAGCATACCAACCAACCAATGGGTTTGATTACACAATGCGACCAATGTTCGTACATATGTTTGTTACTCAGTCTGAACTCGTTGTGCTCCTTCGTGTTCTTTGTCAAAACACCACCCACAACGCCCTCCCGGTCGGCTCAAAAGAAGAGAAAAAAAAAATTTCACTTTCAAAATTATGCAAATTATCTGTTGCGTGGGGCACTTGAAGTAAATTGAATATGCATAAGCTGAGACGAAATATCATTTAGTATGCCTGATAATTATGCTCGTTAATGCATATTTAAGCAGGTGAAGTTCCTGAAAAGGACCTGTACACTTCGGGGGAGTGCTTAGCATAATTCGATCAAATTGGCAAACAAAACGAGCGCGAAAGAAGGGCACGTAATGAAGGCCGCCATTAGAAGATAAGGCCAGGCCCAACAATTGGCGGGGTCTGATTTTCCACCGCTAATGAGTTGGCGCCTTCACAGCAATTATGCGGCCCACTCAGGCTGGTCCAAACTCTCCAAAACTTTTGCTATCTGGGCGAATCATTTAGCGTGAAAATTGCAGCCCAACCTGTGCCGAGAAGGCCAAAAAGTTGTCGAACAAAAAACTGTCAAAAAGAAGAAGAAGATATTGCCAACAACAGCCATTGATAGTCAAATGTTGGGACAGTTGAGGCAGCAGCTCATTAAGGACCCACCCATTGTTCCCAGTTGGGTCTGTTGTTGTATCGTTTGCGGTGTCTAGACTTCATTAAAAATGCGCGCTCTGGCCCGATGAATATTTATGGTGGCATTGGCAATTTGAAAGCGTTATTTAATGGCAGTTAAAAAACAATTATTTAAGTTGAGCCGCAGCAAAGTTCATTTAGCCTTGTGCTAAATGCTCCCACAATAATATAAAAAGGAAGAAAATAAACCACCGGCACACAAACCAAGTTAAAAGAGAGCGGGAGAAAAAACTGTAATGAAAAAGCCTTTGGGATAGTTTTGAGCTTAGTTTGTGCAGCAACAAAGGGTATCCTTGCAAAACGCCGCAGCCATAACAACAGTCCTTCAACAAACAGAGCCAGCAAAAAAGTATGCAACAGTTTCCAAAGGCACACACGCACACTCGCACAGGGGTGGGGTGTGAGCGAACACTCATACGCCCTGCAGCCGCGACGCGATTGCGTGTGCACTTCTCCCTCCTGTTGCTGTTGTTGGCAGGCATCACAAACAACAAGAACATGCAAATCTGTTCAAGCGCTTCTGATGTATTCAAGTTGACACAAATCTGGCGCAAATCCTAAACTACTCTGACACAGCGACCGCATGTGAGTATGTGTGCTTATGTCTGTGCGTGTGGGTGTGTGTGTGTGTGTGCGTTGTGCGAGACAGGCAACAAAACATTTATGAATAAAATGGAAACAAGCAAACAACAACTGACGACCGAGAAACAAGCAAAATGGCGAGCAAATTAAAAGCAAAATAGCCGCAGGTGATGGTCAGCTTGCTGAGTGCGGGGTGCGGGGGCTATAATTGAAAAATACAGCTGAAAGTATGACAATAAAGCACAATTGGCTAACGAGCGCCTGGACTTCTACTAGCTCTGTTTATGATTGAATCAAAATGATAATGCAGATCCAAGGACTTTTGCCCTTTTCTAATCAGTATCAAAGGATCGGCAAAGTAGATTCGTGTAGGAACATTGTGAAGTTCTTATCTCTTTGCATACAGTTTTCAAGTAGATTTTGTTCAACCATGTTTTGAAGTTTCTTGTTTCTTACCTCACCCAAAACAAGCTATCATCAAAATGACAGTAGTTAGGGCCAACATATAGGTACAAATAACACAGTGAATTGTGAGTTTATCTGATACATAGCAGCTATTTAGAAATTAGAAGAAGTCAACTTTTCCATTAAAGATATATTCCAAACTAACCGTTACGAACTTCTTACTGAACTCATACTAGAATAGGTTAGGTTAGGTTAGGTTGAGATGGTGGAATCGATGAAGCTCCTTCGCTTAGACCACAAATAGGTCCATTGTGATACCATATAACCTCTAAATTTTACTTTTAGCCAGTAAAGCAAGACTCATTCCTTCTAAACCACTTTGAAAGTAGCACAAATATGAGCAGCAAATTAATCTCTATTTCAGAGACAGCTGAAAAAGCAGTTTGGAAATGCTGACCTTGGATTGTGAAACGTCTACTACTGTTGTTGCTGGACAGTGACTTAGCAACAGCTTCTGCAGTAGTCATTGTGGCCGATACCAAGCCTAGCGGCATGCCTGCCTAAAGGGCATTGTCCTGTGAGAATAACTACAAGTAGAGAGACATTCTGCCCAGACGTAGTAGTGATAAAGTTCTTTTGAAATTAAGAGTGGGCCAAGTAAGCTTTTACAAATGTGAATTGTTCTAGAGCGGTTTGTGGGCATTTTGAGGGTAGTTTCCCTTTAGTAAATTAGATGTAATAGGGGTGCCATCGTGCTCTTATCCGGTATACTCAGGGAAAAATGCTGGGATATTTTAATAAAGGGTGACTTTTTGGCAACACTGGTCTAAACAGCTCACGCATGTTTCGTGTTTTGTTTCACTGTCAAACATCTTCAGTTTGGTCTATAATTTATCCATGAATCGTCTTACAAACGAACAACGCTTGCAAATTATTGAATTTTATTTACAAAATGCGTGCTCTGTTAAGAAAGTTCATATCGCGCTTCTTTCAGTTTATGGTCAGTTTAATCGGCCCACTGAAGCGGCTATAAATAAGCAGAATTGTCGATTTTGGAGTGAATATCAGCCAGAAGCATTGCAAGAGCTACCAATGCATCCAAAAAAAGGCACAGTTTGGTGCTGTTTATGGGCTGGTGGCATCATTGGACCGTACTTCTTCAAAAATGACGCGAATCGTAACGTAACTGTGAATGCTGAGCGCTACCGTGAGATGATATCCAACTTTTTTTGCCCAAAATGCAAGAGCTTGACTTGCATGACATGTGGTTTCAACAAGAAGACTTATTGAGAGGCGAGTTCGGTGAACATTTTATTTCACGTTCGGGACCGGTCAATTGGCCGCCTAGATCGTGCGATTTAACGCCTTTAGACTATTTCTTGTGGGGCTATGTTAAAGCTCATGTCTATACAGACAAGCCCGCTTCAATTGACGCATTGGAAGACAACATTGAAGCATTATTTTCGTGAGATACCGGCCGAAATGTTGGTACGAGTATGCCAAAATTGCACTAAGCGGATGGACCATTTGAGGCGCAGTCACGGTGAAGTAATCTTCAAACATTAAATTATATGGACCGAACTATCGATTCAAATAAAGATTTCATGCATTTTTCTGAATTTTATGAGTTTTTTTTTGAAAAACTTTCCTATAGCTCTTAAAAAATCACCCTTTATAAGGTACTGGCTGAATACCCGGCATCGCCCGGGTCCTTTGCATTGTGAGAAAATTAAAGTTTTAACTGTAACTTTGCTAATTTCGCGGCATTTTTGACAGTTTGGTATACACATCCTATAAACCAGTCTACAATTGCCGACTATGAAATCAACATAATAATATAAGCTCAAATGAAAAATATCAACATTCAGCCGTTCAATCTGCATCGCCCATTTACCCACGGCTGGATTTTAATCTAAGCTTTAAGCGCTTTCATAGATATACATATGATTATTTTAGAAATTTCGTGGATTTTTGGACCTTAGAAATTTTTGCTTGCAAGCGTCCAACCATTCCGCAAAATTTCATCGCTATCGGATGATCGGTATAATTTTTTGCAAATTTCGCGGTTTTCGGTCCATTTTCCCCCTATTACGTCAACTTAGAAACCTTAACTGGCAAGCGTTTAACCAATCCCCAATGTTTCAATCGGATGAACGGTTGAATTTTGCAAATTTCGTCGTTTTTGAACCATTTTCCGCCCACTTCTTCAACTTAGAGGCCTGCCCGGGCAAGCACTTAACCATTCTCCAAAATTTCTTCGCAATCGGATGAACGGTTGAATTTTTCAATTTTCGCGGTTTTTGGACCAAGACATGGGACATAGCCTATGACAATTTCCTGATCGACATGAACTTACTGTGAAAAATTTGTGAAGAGCGGTTCATTGGTTTAGACGCACATAAGGAACAAACATACAAACATACTTTCAATTTTATATATATGTATGGATGTACAGATAGCTGCCATACAAAAGATGGGTCTGAAAAACAGTCTTAGATAGAAACACTCTTTTGTTTTTAATGGTAGCATCCTGAAGTTTTGTATTTGTGTGTTTTACATGTTTTCTCCTAACTCTACAAATTTTTGTCCAAATCGGATAACCATATCATATAGCTCCCATACGAACGATCGGTCGGAAAATGGGTCCTTGGTCAAATGGTTTACCCCAATTATAATGGAATCTGCATGCTCTTAGCAACCGCTTAAGTATTCTTTTTCCCAGCTTTAGCCTGTAAGTAATTTATATTTTATTGAGCTTTATTGGCAATTGAGCTTCGTTGTAAAAATGAACTTTAACTAAGAATTTTTTCCATACTACCAAATAGTATTGCCCACCTACACAACATCTCTATAATACGCAGCGTGGCCAACTCAATCCCTGGCAAGAAACGATTTGTAGCTACTTCAAGGAAATCAAACAAATTGAACTGCGTACTGAACCGAAGTGTGGCACACGTTCCACAAACAATTTGCAGAGGCAGCATCCAATGATTTCTTTTTTTTTTGTATTTTCCAGTTCTTCTCGCCTTTGTTTTTGTTGCACAGCGCGAACTTTTGCACGCCTGCAATTGATGTGGGCGAGTGCTCGGCATTTGCTGCACTTTAGGTGTGATTACATACATATTTGCCCACCGAAATGGAATTTATGCAGCTGCCATACGGCCGCCCCCTCCCAGGTGCATGTCTTGTGTACACACATGAATCGGGGATTCCTTTCAATGGCAGGAATTGTCACGGACACCAGCCGACAGCCTGCTCTGCGGCATTTATATTAAAAGCAGAGAAATTCTATTATAAAAAATTATCATGTTTCATTTAAAATAAACCGAGAATTGCCAAACCAAAGGCCGAGCACCCGGCTCATTTGTATGCGCGCCGCATGTGGGGCGCACAGGAAAAATAACTGGAAATAAGTGAAACGAGCGGGCGGGCTGGCTGTGGGTACACTTTTTCTCACTTCTCCGGATTGCCGGCACGCACAAAAAGTTACATATGCCATCGTGCTAGCTGCTAGGTGCGTTGGGGTGTTAAAACGCCACAAGTGACTATGTTGAGCTGTTACAATTTGCTTTTTATTGACTTGGAAGGTGTCGAAACGCGCATTCAACTGGAAATTGGCAGGCCAAACCCTCCCAAGCCCCCGCCCCACCTTTGGCAGGGTGTACTGTCGCACTCACCTTGCAGCAGCGAGCAAATGAGCACAATGATGTGTATATCGTTGGTATATTTCATGTTTACAGCATAATATGCGAGTCCTTCTTTGGTGCAACAACGACTCCTCTCCCCGGCTCCTTGATCCGCTGTAAGCTGTGTGTTTTCTTTTTGCTGATTTAAGCGTTTTTCCTTTTCCGCTTGCTGATAGTTTCTCGGCTTAGTCTTTTGATGCCTTTTGTTTATGACTGCTGCTCCGGTTGGTTCAGTTGTTTCAGTTCAGTTTCAGCTGTTATTCAGCCCCCGGCATTGTTCCGGGGCTCCTGGTTCTGGGTTTTGTTTTTGTTTTGTTTGCTTATTACTTTCTGCAACTTTTCGCATAAAGTTTTGGGCCTGTGGCCATTTATCCGACTGTAGTTAGTTGGCTCAATTCGATAGTCTTGGCTTGGCTGCCGCCTCCAGTCTCCGGCCTCATGTGTTGTCACTGCACCGTCCTCATTAAATTCAGCTTCAAGTTGCTCAGAGTCTGCAAAACGAAAATAAATGGCTTTTATGTGATAAAGTTTAAGTGCTTATAGTTTTTGCAAAAAGTTGTTTAATTTATGGAAATCCATATATAGATAAATGCGGTAAATTATTTTTGGTTGAGCGGAAAAACTTTCACCGGGATGAAAGCAGCATAGTTCTTAATTGAGTGAAATTGCCTTGAAACGTGAATTCAATTGCGATTATATTTTGATATTCATCTAAAGCTACTCAAATCTTCTGCTGAGGTTGGATATACGTATATGTATTTTAAGACTCCACTTGAATTGCTTGGCTTAGAGTTGGATGTGAGCTGAAAGTAATTTGTCGCTTTTTGGACCACAACAAATCCTTAGAAATCCCGTTCATCAATCTTAAGGTATAGTTGATGCATTTTTGGTGCTATTTTGGGCAGGCTGCAAACCTCTCAAAAACTTGCCTATTGATATCAATCATAAGTCCCGTTCTATATATCCTGGGTCTTTCTTTAAGGCATTCGGATGTAAGAATGTCATGTTATAGCTTGTCTTTTTGTGTTATTTCCTTGGGACTTGTGAGACTTGTGAGTGTTTTTCAGTCCCTCCAAATAGAAGTCGTACAAGATAATAAAAAAACGTAATAAAGATAAGGATAATGACTTAAGTTCATTTTAGAATTCGGTAGTGGCAGTCTACAGCTTAGTTCGTGCAGTTTTCGGACTGCTCTGACAACTCCTCAATAGATTTGAGACGACCGTTTACTGATATCAAGTTGGGAAATTCATGCCAGGAGCCTTTTTGGGGGATTCTACCGTCAAATATAATGCCAATTGTACTCATCGTCTGGGCTGAAAATGAAGACTTTCAACTCTGCTGCTGATTCTTTCTACACAATATAAATCCGGGATATCCGGAATTAGAGCTGTCTTAAGCAATGTCAGAAGCCGGTAAATTCCAGGTTTTCCCTAAGTAAGAGCAGGTGGTGCAGCGGTTAGACCTTATACGCCCCTTAACCTTCACCAGTTATTGGCGCCAGCTGCACACAGCAGCAGCACACAAGCCAAGAGATTCGAGAGGAGCATACTCTTGTCACTTTTGAGGCTGTGTATAGTCAATTTTTATACTCTGTACCGTAGGTACATAGAGTATTATAAGTTTGTGCAAAAGTATGTAACATCCAGAAGGAAGCATCTCCGACCCTATAAAATACATATATTCTTGATCAGCATTAACATTAACTCGGCCGTCATGTCCGTCTGTCCGTCCTTCTGTCCGTATGAACGCACAGATCTCAGAGATGGTAAGTGATAGAGGTTTGACATGTATGGGACATATGCTTCTTATGTCTGCAAGCAGATAAAGTTTATTTTCAATTTTGGCCACGCCCCCTGCCGCCCCCGCAATTTAAAAAAAAACGTCATATTTCCCAGAGTTTTAAAGATAGATGGATTGTTCTTTCTGGACATATTTAGTTATCAGGACAACTTATCGATCCGCCAAAGGAATGGAGAAGATCGGAAGAACGGTTTTCGAGTTATGATCAAAAGACTGTTTCTTGGTACAGAGTATGTTATTGTCGGGCTTGACCGACTTTCTTTCTTGTTTTTTGTTGTTGTTTCCCAGAATTCTTGTCTTAATCCCAACTTTATTCTTGATCAGCATCAACAGCAGAGTCGATATAGCCATGTCCGTCTGTCCGAAATAATGAAGTTTTGCACCCTTTTTTTCATAGGGGAAATTATCTGAAGTAGTAAAAAAAAAATGCATGGCCGCCGGTTCAGAAACTATGTGAACCACTGAACCAAACCAGTACTTATTTTCTAGTGGTTTGCATCCCTGGTTCATTGGAATCAAATTTTTCAGCTCACTGTCCCCTTCAAACGATCTTAGAGGTCAAAAGTCAATCCAATCTCTGGGACGTTTTTCCACAAAAAACGTGCAAAATTAATACACAAATCAGATAAATGAATGAAATAAACTCTCGAAATGGGCTATGAATTATTTTACTTATTGGCTTACATTAGTATATTTTGATTATGTCCTCATGAACATATGATAAAACTTATTGCTTTCAAGTACTTTATCTTTTTGATCTCGGTGGACCTTTCTGTGAAAATGCCCATATTCAAACTAAACTCAATCGGAAAATGGATTGCTCCAAAAATTACCGAGATTGAATTAATAGCAATACTCAAACTTGAAGTTCCGCCAAAATAAGCTTTCCACATGGGCATATCAGTATTTTTTAATAACCTTTCTCAATTTCAAACCAGCAATTAGTTGTTTGCTTTCCACGTTTCTATCTCTAAGAGACTTTCGCTACCTCCTCATGATAGCATTGCCCTGACTGTTTGGGAATTCCGAGACATCAAAAGTGCTAAAACCGATGCAAAGCACTAAAAGATAGGTTGAGAGAAGCCTTTGAGTATGTGTGTGCTTGTAACGCGCTCGATCTAATACGACTGACTTGTAATTGAAACTTCAATCCGAAGATCGAAATCCAATTAATATCTTTAGGATTGATCCAAGCTCGACTTTTTCTACTGTGTTACACACATTCATTTGGTGCAGAGTATACAAATTATGTTTCTTACTTTTTAAAAGGAAGAATGTTGGAAGCAAATATCGTACAAATGAATGTCAGTGGCCAGATTTGCATAATGGAATCCTGTAGAATCTACATTTGTTGGCACACCAAGTCTGCATGTAAAATCGAAGGTTCACAGTGAAACTTTCATTTACCATTCACTTGTATGACCATTACCCATCTTTGTGTGTTCTAGAATCTTGGCCACAACAATTTGTTGTTTCGTTGCCTTTACTTTGACACATATAAGTTGTTCATATTTCAGTTGAATTCTAATTCTAATTATTTCTATTGTATGCACTCTTTTAATTATTATTCGACCTTTCGGAGAATGATTGCATGGAATGAATGATTGAAAGTGGGATTAATGATTCCTGGAATGCTGTTAAGATGACTAGCTAGACGTCAAGAACTGTTGAAAATTTTAAAAGCTTGCTTGCCCCGATCTGTGTTAAAAGCATTTACAAAACAATTTTCAATGCCGCTTTCACGAGGCGTCAGCTTGTTTAATTGCAACTCAATTTTCCAAACCGCTTACCCATAATTTTACTCAAACGTGTTGCTAAACCAATTGAAAGAGCAGATTTTGAAGTGGTTTCGTTTGGAATTTTTCAAGTTGATGTCTGTTATTGATTCTCACTTTCGGCTTCAAGATTGATTAAATCCCATAAAAACCCCCCACACTTCTCCACATGTATTCAAAGTCGTGTTCATTCGGCTTTTGTTCCACATTTTGCACAACTTTGGCTGTCGAGCACATCATTTCCATTTCGCATCAAAGGAAGCAAAAAGAAAACAGTTCTCAATCAATGACATCGTTTGCTGCCTGCAAATGGCAGCGCAACCTCAATTTTCCGCTCAGGCAAATGATTCTTGTGCCCGAATTCAAAGGACTTTTATTGATTTCTCTAGGCGAGGTACGAGTCGCATTGTTCATTGTTCGCCTGTTAACACTTTGCGCCAGAAATGACAAATCATTATGCAAAATGTCCATAAACATTAAACAGTAATTTGTGATGAGCACGCTGCTCCATTAGGTCCCTCTTCCGATGATGACAATGAACTAACGTTAGTGAATTCTTTCCGAATAAATAAACAAGGAGAAGCCGCACACAAAAGGTTAATGCGTGGGCGCATATGAAACTCGGAAAAGGCCGAGTGGGGCGTTGACAGCTGCTGGTTGGCATATGCCACAGCTGAGGTCATACATAGGTTAGGCTCGTTCATATGTACGACTTGATGTGTGGCCCACATACTTCGCATTGCATTATACAACCAAATCGAATTAAAAATTCATTTGATATAAAAACAAATCTATAAGCGAAGAGCTGGAAATCTGGGCGAAACATAAAGAGCATTTGGTGGAAAATCGGCCTAACAACAGAAATCGAACAGAAATACAAAATAAAAACAAGCGAGGCTGTCTTTGTTTTTGGGTATAAGCGTGTGATTACCCTGTAAATAGGTGAAGGGCAACATGAACTGTCCATGATCTGACTGTCTCACTCTGACACTCACCGATGCATAGCTTCGGCAAGCATTTGGAGTGAAATGCCGATGGGCTTCGATCAGGTTTGTTCTACTATATATCAATCTGGATTGAGTGCCCTCCGTTTGAGTACTTAAACTAAGCACGAAACATACTTAAATCAAAGAACTAGCGTCAATTTTATGCAAATGAGAACAAACGTTGAAATGTTGTACACTCAGAGACAAAATAGAGAATTTCATACTTGGATCAAGAATGTTCGATATCAGAAGTTCGAGAAGAATGAAAATTCTTGACCCAAGAGTGAATTTCTTAATCCAAGTATGAATTTTTCCCGTTTTTCTTGATCCAAGAACTTTAATACTTGATCCAAGTACGAATCATTCTCAAATCAAGCAGAATAGTTCTTGAATCAAGTGCTAAACATACTCAAAATTAAGATGGCTCATTCAAAAACTCATCAGACTCATCAGATTCAAGAATAACATCGTTTACTCTTAAATCAAGAGCGTTACAGATTCCAAACATACAACAATTTAAAATCAGTTGTTTTCGCCATTTTGTTTAAGTTTATTTCATGGAAAACTAATTGTTAAACCATGTTGCAAGTTTTAGCCGGCTCGAGGAATACATAACACCTCAAAGCAGCATCAGTCGTTCCATGCCAGCAATGCCATAACCGGTTGGGAAATCCAAGGCAACATGAGTGCAAAAATCGATTGCGCTCTCTGCTCGATAGCTTCCCCACACACCCCTCTCCCATAAAATACAAAACTGTAAGAGCAGACTCAACGCTATTCTCTCAAATGTGCTTGCTCTCCTCTCTCAGTTTCTTTACCTCACTACCCTTGCCTAAAAGCACCAAGCTGAGCACGAATTTAGCTCGATTTCAAGAGCGAAATTCTTGAAAATTCAAGAACGATTCAATTTTTTTCAATAGCGTTTGTTCTACTTTTTTCTGAGCTTAGGCATTTTTATATAAAGTGACCTAGTTGACCTTGAGCAGTCAGTTTCAAAATCTCTTGAAATGAAACCGCTTATACGAAAATTTCACCCTGATTTTGCTGTTGTAATTAATTGAATGCTATAAGGTCACACCTAATGACTTAATTTATCAGTTTAATGTGTTGTGTCATTAGGATATTACATTCAAATTCAGGCTAATACTTTGAACAATGCTCTGTTTTGTAATCACTAGTGCATTAGGTTAAGGTAACCCTTGTTGTACTAGGATGTAAGGTCAATAAACTAAACTAAACTAATAAAAAGTAATAAACAAACTGCAACTTCTGCATATAAAGTCGAAACTGTTATCCCAAATCAGACACAAATTTAATAGCAACAATTAAAATCTGTTGAGCTGTATTTCCACTTGTCGAGAAATCATTTGAGATGGTTGAAAAATACCTCAGTTTACTGTGAGTTGGCTGTCAAAAAAGACAAGAAAGATCTCAGATGTTCTACACTCAAAAAATGTTGTTTCTAGTTTTTAGAAATTCACCCGAAAAAAAATGTTCCTTGCTTAATTTAAAGAAAATATCTTGTTTATGGACAGTTTTTTCTTAAACTTAGAAAAACGTTAGGTTGCGATGGCTGAGAGTGACAAGTCGGTCTCCCACTTGGGCCGCATGGGCCCGTTGCGATACTATATCTTCCTTGTTAAACCCTATTATACCCTAGGGTGATCTTCGGCACTGAATCATTGTGTGGACAGAATAAATTTAAGTAGAGCTGAGATCTCTATTTTTCTGAAATTTAGGGTTAATTTTTCTAGATTTTTTCCTAGATCAACAGATAATCGGCAAGTTCGTCTTCCTCTTCTGTCTCCAGTCCCCTCACTCCCATTCCTGTCTATACAATAGCTTTATATTTAGGTATCTGAGTTGCGGCTCTTCAAATTTCAAGCAGCTTTTCCGCCCTGAACCTGGAACAAGCAAGATAGTCAAAGTCAAAACGCCGGGTTATACCTGCCAGTCTACATGACACGCCGTGTCTTGTCTACCCCTCAGACTACTGAGCAACAGCTTATGAGAATATGCTCAAGGACATGTTCTTTGGCCCTGAGCCGTCGAAGTGCTCATGAAATGCGCATAAATCAAACGAGGCGGCTGGAGTGGCAGAGGCAGCTCGTCTTGCGGCTCTTAAAGCTTTGGCAACATTTGGCGCGGCTTTGCTTTTAATGAAAAATGAAGCCGAAATAATCGTACAAAAAAAAAACTTGCAGGCTGGCCGTGGCAGGAAATGTAAATGCCAAGTAAACTGTGACGACGTCTACGGGGAGGACGTTGTCATCGTCACCGCCTCGCCGCCCATTCTTTTCGCATTTGCCCAGCCGAAACTTTGGGCTGTCGTTGTCCTCCTGCTGTTACCGTTTTCTTTTCTTTTACTATTTTTTTGTTGTTGTTGTTATTTTTTTTCATTTTGGTCCACATTTGGAGATGAATTTGTCTGTTGCTGCCTCTGCCCTGACGCTTCATTATGCGCAGTGCCAGCAAAGTTTGTGCGCGCCCTGCCAGCCAGCCACGTCCTTCCAGCCGTTTCTGGCGAAGTTTGTTTTGCCTAGCGAAGTGCTGCGCCTGCGATTATGCAGGAAAAAAGTTTTTGCAACCCGCCGCGCCATTTTGCATTGTAAAGCGCGCGGGCAACTCAAATTGGGTTGCCGGATTGATGTTGGCATTAGCAACCGACCGACCGACCGACCGAACGACCGACTGACTGACTGACTGACTCACTCACTCACCGAACAAATACAAGAGTCAACGTAATGCAAGCATTTTTCCGCTGCATTTTCCCTGCAAAGTTGGCTAATTTTTAAGTTGCTTAAATATGTGCAAACATCGCGCGACAAATGTAATTCGTCTTTGTGCGCCGAGCCCCGCCCGCCCCTTGGGGAAAGTTTTCTAGTAGTTCTGTCTGCGGTTGCCCAATATTAGAATGCAGCTCCATTCCCCAGCGAACTTTTACTCTGGGTGTTTACTTGGGCCCTCCCTTCGGTCTCCCGCCCTTTGTCTTCATCCCCAACTTTTGCTGCGGTGCAAGTTATTAAAGCTGCAGCCGCACTTTATTATTGTGGAACAAGCCCAGCCCCGAGTTGTGTCCTTTGTCAGTTGTTTTGTTTATCTTTCGAAATTGTTGAGGCAACTTTTTTGTACATACGCCTCATCGATTATTTTGGTCATTAGTGTAATTTAGTAATTTAGTTTTCGAATTTGATTTTAAAGCAAAGCTTCCTGACCTGACAATGTTTAGAAGAGGCGGAGGGGGTGCGGCTCGTCCTGCCCCATTACCCACCACACACAAATGTCAAAGTGATATTTATGTGTATACAATATTGATTTTTTAGCTTGACCCACACAAACACACTCACACAGCACAAACTCGGTTGCACACCTTACTTATATACAAATGAGCCTGATGGACGGCAAGAGGGGGAGGGAGGGGCTGGTCGCACCTGCGGATTTGCGGCATGCAAAAGTTGCATTACCGAAATTCACATTAAAATTCTACCGGACGAATTGTTGTTGGCATGAAGTCAAAATGTTTGACATTTAATCCAATTAAAAATAAATTTTACATTAGCGCTCAAAGCGAAATCACATGAAGCCCAAACCACACAGGGGATGCCGCCCAAATTGGTATCAGTTAATGAACGTGGGCGTCGCCGGCTTATGTTTAAATATAGCACATAATCGGCTGGATGTCATGTGAACGACAGGCCATTAGCCTCTGGGGCACCAATGCTGCCATTTGGCATCAACTAATAAGGATTTTTATTCTCACATAAATACCTGGAGCTTTGTGTTAGCTTTTGATCTTGTTGCGTTGGAAATTGAGCAAATTACACATTTGTGTTTCATTTGCAAATGTCATTTTGGTGAGCAGACAGCAGACAATTTTTCGAATCGTTTGAGTATTGTCATTTTCAATCGCTCAATCAAATAGTATACTGAAATATTGCTTTTTAATTTACTTATTATATTATGCTCTGAGTATCAATGAGTCATTACTTGTTGTCATTATACTCTGTACCGTAGGTACATAGAGTATTATAAGTTTGTGCAAAAGTATGTAACATCCAGAAGGAAGCATCTCCGACCCCATAAAGTATATATATTCTTGATCAGCATCAACAGCCGAGTCGATATAGCCATGTCCGTCTGTCCGTATGAACGCACAGATCTCAGAGATGGTAAGAGATAGAGGTTTGACATGTATGGGACATATGCTTCTTATGTCTGCAGGCAGATCAAGTTTATTTTCAATTTTGGCCACGCCCCCTCCCGCCCTCGCAATATGGAAAAAACGTCATATCTCCCACAGTTTTGAAGATAGATGGCTTGTTCCTTCTGGACATATTTAGTTATTAGAATAACTTATCGATCTGCCAAAGGAATGAAGAAGATCGGATGAACGGTTTTCGAGTTATGATCAAAAGACAAAATTTCTTGGTACAGAGTATGTTATAGTCGGGCTTGACCGACTTTCTTTCTTGTTTTATAATTGAAAGATATGTAACTGTACATCAAATGCTCTTTTACGGCGGAGTTCCAGATATCTCTAGAAATCTTCGTATAGACGCTTTCGTTTCGAGCTAAGACTGCATGCCTTTATATGCAAAATGTCATCACAATGCTGGGCCACTAGATTAGATGACAAAAGTGGAGAGATTTGAAACCGACTGTTCAAGGCAGAGTAGGATTAATGACCGTATGGTTTCTCTTCTCTATAATCTAGTAGCCGGCAACGTTCCAGTCACTTCATATCTAAAGTTCTCCTAGTATAGTTCCAAGCTCAATCGATTTTACGAAAATCTCTAGAGATCTCTGTGACACCCCCCCATAATTTCAAGTTGCCTGTCCCCTGTCTTACACACAAAATCCATGCCTTCCATCTGTTTTCCCGTTTTCTGCTAATCTGTCAGCTGTTTTATGACTTTATATATGTAGGCACACATTTGCTCAGGAAACGCCACAACAATTTATTAAATGGCATTTTCATGTTTGATTCGAAAATGGCTTTACCAGAAATTCATGTGGCTTTAATGTGGCTGTGGCTGTGGACATGTGGTCATGGTCTGACAGATTAGACAAGGCCGCTGACAATTGATGGCGTATTTTCATCTTCAGGCCACAGGCAAAGTTTCAACCTAATCAAACAAAAATTTGATTGAACTCAGATTGCAGATGCTGTCGATTCTCTGTAAATGGGAAACCAACTGAAAATTGGCCATGCAGATTTACGATGGTAAGATGTTGTGGTGGTAGGCACATGTTGTAAATTTTGTTGAGTAGTTGGCAAAACAAAATGTTCACAAACATTTCGGGGAAAGTCATTTCTTTGATGGTCTTTATGTTTGTACACTCGGAAAAATATTTATAAGATGCCAAAAGGCAATGAAAAACTCTGAGATTAATGAAGTTAGTTGAATTTCTTATAAAAGAAGACTGAAAATTAAATAAATCTGAAGTTTCCGAGCAAACAGCTTATACCCTTTCGAAATGTGGAACTTAAAGGGCTTGTTTCTACTACAGCTGCGTTCACGTTTGCGTCCAATCCAGCGAACAGTCTTCTTATCATAACTCGACAACCGTTCATTCGATCTTCACTATTCCTTTGGCGGATCGATAAGTGGTCCTGATTACTAAATATGTATATCTAGAAGGAAAGATAGATGGTTATCTTTAAAACTGCGGGGGATATGACGTTTTTTCCAAATTGCGGGGACGGGAGGGGGCGTGGCCAAAATTGAAAATAAACTTGCCCCATACAAGTCAAACCTCCATCTCTTACCATCTTTGAGATCTGTGCGTTCATACGGACAGACAGGAGGACTCGACTGTTGATGCTGATCAAGAATATATATACTTAACCTACGGTACGGAGTATTAAATCTCAGTTGCCGACCGAGGGGTGATGAGGGGGCAGGAAAAAAAGTAGCGTTCACTTTAAACGCGGGTTCTGCCAATTCCTTTTTTCCTGCTTAACCGAGTATCGATAAATATCTTTATCGATAGGACAGTTTTATGTTAACAACATCAGCTTTCACAACACAAACCGGCAATAGAAGGTCAGTTCATTTAAATATTGTTGATTTATTTATATAACAATTTACCCCTTCTACCCAGAGGCGACCTTCTATCTCCTTGACTTTTGAGAGGAGAACATGGACGGTTTTTGTGGTGTGCGGAAGATCATCCACATTAAAAAGAGATGGCAGAACAATTGGCTAGTCAAAAATAAAATTTACAAACTGACCATAAAGTACAGGTTGAGTAACAATTAAAGAAAAACTTGTCAATGTGTTTCTAATTGATAATGTCATACATCTTTGCTGTAGAAAGGAGCAAAAAAAGGGCCATCTGGCGGATCGCCCTCAACTTGGAAACATTACTCTAAGATTCGCAATACAAGGCACGAGAGAGCGAAACGACAAGTTGGAACGGGTTTTGGAAATCGAGGAAACAAAGCTCAAGGTTATGACTCCGGTGGCAGAAGAGATCAAGTCTGCCAAGGAGGACATCCATAAAGAGCTGCTTGAAATATTTAGACATAGGGGAAACAAGAGCTTATAGTCCTATAATCAGCACTCTATATTATTAATTGTAATAAGTTGGACTTTACAAAGAATGTGATCCATAATAAATAAGTAATAAATGAAGTTTAACTATGAATCAAATTTAAGCAAAGTGAATTTATATAAATCATGAATAAAATATGTTTAACTGCATTAAATGCTATTGTGGCCTTTCCATTGCATTTAGTAAAACAATGTCACCTAAATTCATTTTGATTGCTGCAAAAAGGTAAGAAGGCAGACCACCAGATCAGTTGTTGTGATCGCTGAACATAGTAGAAACACCTTTGGGAACGGCAGTTTGACACAATTTCAAGTCCATTGAAGAAACTTTTCCGGGCATGTTCAACCACTTCGGGAATGAATTTTAAAAAATTTATTTCATAACGTAGCGCCTACATTTCAACTCTTAGATTTTTATACTCTGTACCGTAGGTACATAGAGTATTATAAGTTTGTGCAAAAGTATGTAACATCCAGAAGGAAGCATCTCCGACCCCATAAAGTATATATATTCTTGATCAGCATCAACAGCCGAGTCGATATAGCCATGTCCGTCTGTCCGTCTGTCCGTATGAACGCACAGATCTCAGAGATGGTAAGAGATAGAGGTTTGACGTGTATGGGACATATGCTTCTTATGTCTGCAGGCAGATCAAGATTATTTTCAATTTTGGCCACGCCCCCTCCCGCCCCCGCAATTTAGAAAAAACGTCATATCTCTCACAGTTTTGAAGATAGATGGCTTATTCCTTCTGGACATATTTAATTATTAGAATAACTTATCGATCCGCCAAAGGAATGAAGAAGATCGGATGAACGGTTTTCGAGTTATGATCAAAAGACAAAATTTCTTGGTACAGAGTATGTTATAGTCGGGCTTGACCGACTTTCTTTCTTGTTTTATCAGCAAACTGACAAATTTGCTCTTGAATCCGTCTAGTAGAAGGCAAATTCTGTAGTTTTAGTATTTTGTTGGCAGAATGAGTGTTAGTTTGTGCTTCATTCACAGATTTATTTTTGAGAATTTCATTTAAATTGTTAAAGCAAAGTAGTAAAACCAGTGGAGAGGCCAGACTTTTCATTTATGTTCTAAGCATTCCTTGAAACAAGAACGAGCTTGAAGTTTGTTAATTATTTTAGTAGTTTTTATACCCGCTACTCCAAGAGTAAAAAGGATATACTAAAGTCGTGCAAATATATGTAATAGGCAGAAGGAAGCATCTTCGACCCCATAAAGTATATATATTCTTGATCAGCATCAATAGTCGAGTCGATATAGCATTGTCCGTTTGTCCGTCTGTCTGTATGAACACCTAGATCTCAGATCTCAGATTTTGCAGTGTAGTGTATGTGGCCAATATCTACAATCTCACATATTATCATAAAGATCGAATAATAAATGGCAGAATTTAAAAAACGTTGCATACTTATCTGAGCCGCATGAGGTTATCAAACACTAATTGCCCTGAGTAACGGGTATTTCGAAGTCGGGCTTTTACTTACACTCTCGTTGTATTTAATAAAGGTTTTTCCTCAATTTCCGAGCTTCCACAAACAAATCGATCTTAAAGTGGTAAGAACGGTATAAGTTGACACCTCGAGGAGCCCTGGTTTTTCCTAGTGTATGTATATGAAATAATATTTACAGTTTTTTTTTATGTACAAGTTGATAAGTATCACGTGTGGCAAATAAACTGAGTTTATGTGCAAAAGGGATGAGAGCTTTGCCGCCAACTGAGCTGACAAAGTGTTTATGAGGGTTTTGTGGTGTTTGACGACTCCGCTCCAAACTGAGCTCTATATATCTTTTAATGCTCATTTTAATACTAAAAACTACAAATTTTTCCCTACAAAAATTAAATCAACGGCAAATGTACAGACCCTTAAAACATATACGAGTATGTAAAAGAAACCAGAAAAAGGTGGCATTCATTGACATAAAACTTAAATTTTTAATGCCAGCACGTGGGAGTGCGTTGTTTCAGGTGCCAGGCACATAAAAAATTAAATGAGCTTTCCCAGCAACAACAACAAGAACAACAACACAAACTCGGTTCGGTTGCTTAGTAAAGCAGCGTAAAGGCAAGTTGAAAGCCAAGGCAGCCCACAATTCTGCGGAAAACCTGCCACATTTTGTCACCCAGCCACGTAACTTGTGACAATTTTTTATGTTGCCGTCTTTTCTGTCTTCTCTTGATGCATCAACACCAAAGGGAGACAGTCGAAACGGAAAAAAAGTACTTAATAAGGCATAAAGGAAAACCTTAAAAGCAGTTTGGAAAGTGAAAGCAAGTGGAATAAGTGAATGAGTAACAAATTTTAAAATACTGACCAAATATTCTCTGTCTTTCCCCTCGTGGTCTGCGCCAAGACCACCAGCATAACTATGGCAACAGCCTCTCAGACAACTCATCCGCAAACTTTTACGCGTGAGCATCAAGTGGGATCAAAAAATTAAATGTTATACCCAAGATTTGTGGGTTATGAAAGCGCCCCCAGGGGGGGAGTTGACTCAAAGGCCGTCATGTGCTGCCACATAAGACTAAGGGTGGCACGACTCAATCCCTCGGAGCCAACGGTGCGTATGCGTTACATATACATAAATATAAGTACATTTCTTTATGCTGTGTGGCAAGTTTTATGACTGCGTGAAGCGGAAAATAAATTTTTCATGCGAAACAAATAAACTTTAAATTGATTGGCCCCACATAGCCTGGGTGCCGGGGGGCCAAGGGCATAAATATTTGATTAATTTAATTAGTTAAAACTCATCAAAAGTGACAGCATAAAATTTTGATTAAATTTATTGCATAATAAAACGGAATCGATTTGGAGTCAAGACAAATCGCATCATTCATTATTAATGGCCGCACTTTTCAGTTATTCTAAGATTAAAGTTTACTCAGTTAAGGTTTTCTCACTTAAGACGCGTTTCTAAGGCAAAACTACATGTTATCTACTTAAAACTACTTAAAAATAAACAAAACATTCTAAAAATGAAAAGCGACTTTTAATATTATTGAAATGAGAACAAACGTTCTTGAATCAAGAACATTTGGCACTTACAGTAAGATGAAAAATGCTAGAGAAGTGAGTTCTTTGTACAAGTACAAAGTATATTAGATTGAGCTACAAAAAGTGTGCAATGGAAAATGCGAATGATTTTTTAGAGTCTGTTCTTCAAATTTCCAACTGGTTCATATACTTTTGTTATGGAGTGATGTTTATTTTCGGATCGACAGTAATTCCACCTTAATCATTGGTTAATTCATGCCCTTGCATATTCCAAGCCTTCATTGAATCAATACAGAGACCTCGACTTATAACATTTTGGGAATAGGCTAAGAATTTTATGATCACAAACAAAGAACATTTTGTATTTTGTATGTTTGAAGTACTCTTAACTATATTCTAGAATGACAAAAAGATTTAAAAAAGTAATTCAAAATATACTTAATATGTCCCAAATCCGTCTGAGAACAAGTATTTAGGGACTAAAACCATCGGAAGATGGATAGCTGCTGAAACAGCTGTACAGTCGACCAGCTTCTTTGAGGTGTATCTTGATTAAAAAGATGTAAACTTACTTACTAACTCTGTACTAACGAAATTATACGCTCAGCATAAATTTTGATGATGCAGTAGCAGCTAAAAGCTGCGCTGCAACAGCGAACAGTCTTTTGCTCATGAACAACCGTTCATCCGATCTTCACTATTCCTTTGGCGGATCGATAAGTTATCCTAATTACTAAATATGTTCAAGAGGATCGAACCATCTATCTTTTAAACTGTGGGAGATATGACGTTTTTTCTAAATTGCGACGGCGGGAGGGGGCGTGGCCAAAATTGAAAATAAACTTGATCTGCCTGCAGACATAAGAAGCATATGTCCAATACATGTCAAACCTCTATCTCTTACAATTTCAGAGATCTGTGCGTTAAAACAGACAGACGGACATGACTCGGCTGTTAATGCTTATCAAGAGTATATATACTTTATAGGGTCGGAGAAGCTTTCTTCTGGCTGTTACATACTTCTACACAAGCTTTTAATACTCTGTATAACAACAGATATTAAAATGTTGATTGATTGGAATATGGGCACCCTTACTTTTGATTCTCTTGATTGAACTCTTGAACCTGGTGAGCTCTTGAAACAAGAACGAAAATTCTTGGGTTTGACAATGCTCTAGATTAAAGAATGAGTGACCTTGGATTTAAGTACGTTTAGCACTTGCTTTAGGAATTTTTCTGCCTAATTTAAGTATGATTCGTACTTGGTGCCAGGATTGAAGCTCTTGGCTCAAAATAAAGGGTTCAAAAATTCATACTTGAATAAAGAATTTCCATTCTTATAGAACTGCTGACATTAAACACTATTGATGAAGCAAGCATGAAATTATCAATTTTTCTCTGAGTGTAAGCTGTACCCAGCTAAGCTCTTTATAGGAAGAAAAGGTCCAAAAAGATCAATTTGAACTGTATAAATATATTTTAAAAATCGTTTTAATCATTCAACGGGGCAGAAAATCTTCCAATGGTTCAACTTATATCATATGCTTTGGATGATTTTCAGCTCTGTTGTATGATTAAAATGATATTTAAGATATATCCATTACATTAATAATTTAAAATAATGCTGAAGTCCCCAACTGACAGCCCCTATATGCTCAGTATCCAGCGTGGCCTTTTCGGATAATATGAACGTCAAAAGCCCAACCAAGAATAAAGATAAAAGTCTCGTTACATCGACGACTGTCGCCTTACAAAATTATTTAGCAAAGTTTTTGTTAAAGAATGTGGAACACAACAAGTGTTCTCGCTCTTCTGCATCATTTCCCCTTCCATTTCTCTTCCGCCCCCTCCCCGCCCATCACTGAGTCTCTTTGCCTTTGTTAGCTTAGCTAGTGACTGTAAAACAGCATGTTTAATGCAAAAGACAACAATAGCTGGGCTTAGCGGCCAATCCCATTCCCATTGCTATTTATGCCGGAAATTAAGCGCACCGGCGAAAGGAAGTTCGCCCTAATGTACTAAAGTGAAATAACGTGTATCTAGACAGTCGACCCTCCACATGCAAATTTCGTTAGGAAGAAACACAACAAGAAAACAGAATTAGGCAAACATTCACAGAAATTGTCCAACTTTTCGTATTTTTGTTGTGTTCCTTTGAACATCATTGGAAATGGCTCTTTTCATTTCCAAATTGGCATTTTGTTTCTATAAATTTATAATGTCAGAATAAGAGAAAGACTGAGAGGGAGGGAGAGAGAGAGAGAGAAGGAGTAAGCAGATATACTCAATTGTAGTTCGGTTGGGGGCAAAAAAAAAGTTTTGGTCCGCGAAGGCAATGCCAATCATATGCGAAAGTCAGGCCAGCATAATTTTTGGCACGGCGATAAAAACTTTTGCGCAAAAAAATGTATATACAAGAAATGGTCGAGCAACACATAATTGGAAAACTTTTGGGGCCCTGCACTATGGGCAAGAAGCAACTTTTTTTCGTCTCAGTCTAAGGTAAGAAAGTAAGCACAAATCGATGTAAATTGGGAAATCTTGGTGCTCTACAGTTTTGGGCCCACAGTGCACTGGCGACACCGAGGAAGTGCGAAGAAATATTTAAGTTTGGCGCCCAAGTGGCGTGAGCTGAAAATTGAAAAAAGCAAGGAGTAAAGTGTAAAAGGAAAATACGGAAAAACTAGTGAAAAAGGTCGAAGCGAGCTACTTAAATATTTATGGAATTATTGAAATGACAATTACCTTTTTCCGTGGCTAATCAATACGAAAGTGCAGCCAAATGGAAACAACGAACGGTTTCCAGTAGATACGGGTGTGTGTGTGTGCGAGAGTGTGTGCGATAAATATCGTCCAATGCATTATTCAGCTGGGCTTCTTCTGATGTACGCGCCATTGTTCGCATTTGCATATATTTTCAATTGAATTTTAATTGAAATTATGAGGATTCGGCGGTGAGCTGTTTGTTTGCCATTGTTTTGGCTTTGTTTGTCTAGCCTGGTCATGATTTCGAATTGCGGATGGGGCTCAGTCATTTTGCTTATTAGAATATGCATTGTTTGCCCAATAATATAACGCACGCCATGCTATCGACCCCGCTGGGACTTAGTGGGGGAATGGGAACAGAATGAGTGAGTGAGTGAACCGGGGCGGGGTCAAAAGTCAAATACAGTAGGGAACCGGTGGCATAATTGTTCTGGGCTGTTATAATAACAATTACATTTTTAATTGCCACCGCACTTGATCAGGGAGTTGAATAAGTCCAACATGTAGGAGCTAAGGTTTGAGTAGTTGTGGCTTTAACATAAATATAGAGACAAATTAGCTGTCTATTTAGATAGTGTTGACAAGTCAGTCTCCAGATGGCAGCTTGATTTTCAAAATGTTACAACATAATCGGAAATGCCTTGTCTATTGTCAATGTTCAATTCCCAGAGTCTGAAACTTAATTGTATCAATTGCAGAGAATCAAATGCCACAACAGCGAAGTATACTTATGAGTATAGTAAATGCCGATGCTATTAATATTTGATTTCGAAAGTACTTCAATTACTACAAAGCAAAATAGTTCAGTTGTACTGAAATAGGTTTCGACTTTCATATAAATAATAAAGCATTTCTGAGTGGGGTTGCCAGATATTTCAAAAATAACTATATCCAAGTTGTTGAGTAATCTTCCATTTTGTAGTCTAAAACTTTTGGTCTTTTCCTAATTGAATGAATTTTTCAGATTTTTCTTTAACTTAGAAAAGTCAACCCAAAAATATACTTTTAAAAAAATGTTTGAAAAATGTTGAAATTTGAGAAGCTTGGTGGTTCTGTTCTTAAATTTTAGGGTTCCTCCAGATGCTTTTCTAAAAACTTTCTTAAATTTAGGGCAAATTTACCCTTGAATTAAGAATAGAAATATATAGATAAAGTAAGTCGCCCTACCATTGAATTTGGTAATGAAAAACACATATCATAAATTTCGAAAAACAATTAAGAAATTCGCCTTAAAATATAGAAAAAATGTTCTATAAAATTGACATAAAATTTTGAAAAATATAAAAAAGACATCGCTTGTAATTCTCAAGTACGAACGGGCAACTGATATTCATGCTTAACATTTGACTGCGTTCTTAACTGTTACTGCGTTTAAACACACAAAGTAAATCATGCTTAATGCCCTTTTTAGTATGCTACGTTTTATGAAAATGATAATTTTATTTAAGTATTTATTTTATATTTGTCTTAACTTAATATTTTGTTATATACCCATAACTTACCCAACATTCTGGATAAATAGGCAGTGTCGGTTATCTATGACGCGGCCATAACTGACTTGCAATAGTTTCGTTCTAACAGATAATTACTTCTGTGTATAACGTTTGCCTACTTGGAAGGGCATTAATCACGAATAATTTGGTGCTTATAAATGTAGTATGCGTCTCACTCGAATGCTTGAGTTAGTTGAATGCGCCAAGGTGCCTCACACATGGAAGTATCCCCGAAGTGCTTCCGAGTTCAAATTCCCGACAAGGTAAAGTTTAAAAAATATGTACAACTCATTTTTGTTGTATGGGATTTTCAGATAGAAAAGACGCGCATAACTACAGGGCTGTGAACGTCCAAATTTGTATAGTAAAGTCGAATTTTAAAAGCTAATTTTTTTTTGATGTTATGTTATTCTAAATGCTAAAAGAGGATACTTATAATATAACAATTCCAAAAATAAAAGCTGTTGGAGTGCAGTTGTGGACTTTTAACCGGCCTGCAAAGTCTAAGTTTTGCTTGGCTGTTTGATTACATAAAAAAGCGGGAAAGTTTATGTCATCTTTGCTAGTGAACATATAATATGTGTGAAATATGCAAAATATAGTAAAATGTTTGTTGATGTAAATTATATTAATTAATTTTGTTATACCTGTTAAATAATAAACCATAACTTGATTTGTGATACGTCCTAGCCTGAAAAATCTAACTCAAAACACCTTTCCCCTGTGGACTTAAAACTAACACTCGCCCAATTTCATCCAAAATGAAATTACTTTAAGGTATTCTTGAAAGTATGCATTTCATCTTGTTATCAACACTTTTTGGCCGATTTTGCCCGTTCTCCGACTTTTAGTAAAAATTAAACTCAGCCTAGGATGGATGTTCCATGTTTGTCTGATCAATAATAGAGAAAAATTTATATATATTAAAATTTTTTTGAACAAGTTAACAAACGTAAGCTCCAACAGAAATTATAATGTAGAATATGAAAAAACAAATAAAAAAGAAAATAATATTACGCATCCGCTACATGGGACCATATGGGCGATGAGGTAGTCGTGGTCGGATCGTTTTAAAACTTTTTCCCAAAGATATTCTGCTTGTTGCTATCAAATTCGTCAAGTTTCAACTCTATGGTTGTATTGGTCGACTTTATGCCAAATATTTGGCCTTCGAGCCCAGTGTGCAAGGGGAAGAAAATGTACCAAAATATATAGGTACCATTTTATTTAAGAGATTTTTAACTATGCCTCTTGGTGTTGTCCCTTCCATTTCTTTCTCTAAGGTCCTCACTTCATATCAAAATATTTTTCCGTTTCTAAAATTTCTAAAACATTTTTTTAATAAGTTTTTTGTTTGTTGTTAAGTTTAAGTTTCTGGGTTTTTTGGAAATATTTTCTTAATTTAAGCAAAAGAATTTCTTAACAAGAACAGTCTTTTGATCATAACTCGAAAACCGATCATCCGATCTTTTCCATATAATAAGTTATCCTGCTAACTTAATATGTCCAGAAGGAACAAGCCATCTATCTTCAAAACTGTGGGAGATATAACGTTTTTTCTAAATTGCGGGGGCTGAAGGGGCGTGGCCAAAATTAAAAATAAACTTGATCTGCCTGCAGACATAAAAAGCATATGTCCCATACATGTCAAACCTCTATCTCTTACCATCTCTGAGATCTGTGCGTTCATACGGACAGACAGACGGACAGACGGACATGACTCGGCTGTATAGGGACGGAGATGATTCCTTCTCGATGTTACATACTTTTGCACAAACTTAAAATACTCTGTGTACCTACGGTACAGAGTATAAAAATATGATGAATTGCCTTTGACCCATTTTTTAAGGCGAATTTCTTAATTTCCAGTCGGCACCAAACAAAAGTCTATTACCCTGTTTATATACAACAAAATTATCATGACAAATGCTCTTTAAAGTATGCTAAGCTATGTTTAATAATATTACTAATTCAAGAAAACAATTCTTTTGTAGTTGGGGCCGACTACTAACTCATTTTGAATACCTTCAATTTTTTCGTCCATCTTAGTGAAAGCAAAGTGTGCTTTAAGTTTAATTGAGAATTATTTAAGTAATCATTTTCATGATATTACTTTTGTGTATAAACGGAGTAAATGTCAAACTTCAAATGAATGGAAACACATTGGAACTGTTTTGAAATCTCCTGCTTATGAATAGCATTTGAATAAAGTATTGTTGGGGATCTGAGTTATGGCTGTATGCTTAGTGACTGGCACAGTGGTCCCATAACCATAAAGTTACCAAGGAGTTGTACAGGTTGGAAAACTCTGAGCGCTTATTAATATATACACCTTATCATATCTCTATATACAAAGCAGTATGTATATTCTGAAAAACTATAGCTTGAACAAACTTCGTACATAATTATAGCGATTAGAGCAACAAGTATTGTGCCAGAATACATTTTTTTTCTCATCTGGAATCAAGACATTTAATAACAATGCAAACAACATCAGCAGCAATGGCAGCAGATGCGGCAGCAACACCATCAGTGGAAACAGCAGCCTGAGGTGGCAAGACAAAGCCAGCAGCAACATAAACAACAATCAAATTACCCCAGGGTCGAAACTGTAGCATCCGAGAACAGTCTTGTTCGTCTTGAAATGGCTCTGATGGACGACACTAAAGAGTTAAGAGAGCTTACTGAAACCGGAAAGGAGACTGCAGAGACCATTGAATACTAAAAGATTTGAACATGTTTTGAGGCTCGACAAATCGCATTTATGAATGGCATCTGATTTTTTAGCAGCTTTCGGATTTCATTAAAGAAAAAATACATGAAATCAAGATAAATGTATGAAATCTTTATTTGATTCAACAAAACGATTTATGTATGATGATTTAATGGAAATGTTGACCGCGGCTGTGATTCAAATGATTCAAACACTGGGTCCAATCTGGCATACTCCCTCCAACATTGATCAACGAATAAATACTTAAATATCGGTCTCCATTGCGTCAACTGTTGCGTACTTGTCGGCATTAAAATGAGCCTTAACATAGCCACACAAAAAAAAAGTCAAAGGCGCTTATCCTTTTTACAATCCACACCAAACAGTGCATTTTTCGGTATACATTGGCAGCTCTTGCAATGCTTCTGGCTGCTCGTCACACCAAATACGGCAATTTTGTTCGTTGACGTATCCATTCTAACAGAAATAAGCTTCGTCGCTGAATACAATTTTGCGATAAAAGACTTTTTTTAAGCGAGCATGAGTTTTGATAATTAAATTTCAATAATCTGCAAGCAAGGTTCGTTGGTAAGTCGATTCATGGTTAAATTTTAGACCAAACTGTACATGTTTGACAGTAATATGTAACACAAAAAAGCAGTGTGGCTAAAAAATATATGTATGTATGGGATGTAAACCACATTACATGGTTTTTGGAGCTAGCTTTTAGAGCGGTGGTTCATTTAGGCATATTAGGGGGTGACCCAGAAATCTCTAGAGATTTTCGTATAAACTATTGAATTTGGAATTTAACTAGTAGATCTTTAGATGTTAAGTGACAGTGAACGTTGCAGGCTACTTGATTATAGAGAAGGAAAACCATACACATCAAATCTACTTGGCGTTGAACAGTCGGTTTCGAATCTGTCAACTTTTGTCATCTTATGTAGTGGCCCATCAGAACTGGTTCCGAAAAAAAACCAAAAAAAAACATAAATAAAAAATAAAATAAATAAAAAACAGAAGTGCTAAGCAAATGAGCTTTATCTGAATCAGAGTTTTGATCATAGGGATTTTGATCCAACAATAGTGCCATTACTTCTGCAGGTATGGCTCCCCGCTTGGTTTTTGGAGCTATCTATTTTTGGGTCGGATGAAATGAGAAGCCTGTGCAATAAGTCCATATTAGTGTCAACTCGTGACGTTTTTCTGGTGAACAGTTCACGGAAATTTCTTGCATCTTTATTGCGCGCCTCTTGCGCTTCTTTGGAAAAATTTCCAATGGGGAGAATGCAAGTAAAAATTATAGTTGCTCCATGATATACAATTTTGTGGACAGTTATTGTACCATGAATACTATATAACCTCAAATAAAGCTCGGTAGTTTCTGAAGTAAAACGTTTAAAGGCATCTATATTGACACGAAGACCGCTGTTTATTCAAATCAGAACTGTTCGAAACCGTTTGATCAGATCGATATTTATCCCTGTTATGTCTGATGTAATTTCTGCTTCTTTGAAGAATTTTCTGGCTGTGTTCCCATCATCGATAATATCATCATAATATTGATCGAAGGCGCCAATTCCATCTGTTAAGTTTTAAATTCTAATTTAAGTGAACTTTATATAAGTTAGGTTAAGTTGAAAAAGATGCCTTTGGGCAAAAAATTACCAAGATTTTTATTTTTAATTCTGTTCTATGAGTATTTATGCTCATTTTGTATGCTTTGACGTAGTCGAACTACGCCGAACTTAGAAGTTCTAGTCCATGAAAGACTTGACAGTTTTCAAATATGTCTTACCTTTTAGCTGTTTATGAAATAATTTATTTAAAATACTTAAGTGCAAATGTAAGGGTCGCGTATAGCAAAAATTTTTAGTGAATGCATTGACCTTAAACCTATTTGGCAAAAAAACACGCACAACTTCTATTTGATCACTCTAAGTTTCGTTGGCAATTCAAGCGTACTAATTTTGTTTCACGCTATTCAATAGCACGTGTTTGATAGCTTATATCATGCCAATGACATTTCTTTTGTCATCTTTTGCGATTGTTTTCGTAACAATTGGGGTTTTTTCTAACAAATTACAAAAATTAATCGATTTTGAAGTACATTTTTTTTTTGTCATTTTGAGTCCTAGATTGGCAAAATCTCACACTGTGCGATTTAGCGAACAGATGCGATAAGATGTTTGTTTTGTCACCATTATGGCATTCTTGTGTTCTTGCATCCACTGAACAGCTGACTGGGATTTGTTGAAATTGTGAAGAGATAATTTGGTGCAATTAAAATGGATTTAGATGATGGTTTTCAATTAATAGCTTTGATGAAAGATGAGGCCATGTCATTGCACACATGCAGAGAATACAAACTGAATAAATTATTTTAAACAAATCAAATTTTCTTGAAATTTATTTCACAGATTTTTCTTGTCTTTTTGTCACAAAGCTTCATTATTAAACTTAATTAACCAAAGCCGAGACAATCTCAATCTTCCCTATTTTTTTTTTTTTCATCTTATATTAACTTTTATTACATAGGCTTAGTTAGGTTGGCTCGAGGTCATCAACCGACCCTTTGGTTTATGTGTTCCCAATATATTCAAGCCCACATAAGACGGACCATACCATTTGATGCGCCAATTAAACCTTTGGAATACCGAAGATCAGGTCGCTTAATTACAGCACATTAATTATTACTCTTAAAATTGATAAGGCATGTTCCTTCTTCTTTTTCTCCTCCATCATACGCCCCATTTTTTCAAAGTGGTGGATCCGGTGGACGGACTGCCGCCTGATGGTCTTACTTTTCCAAGAACCAACCTTTGAGACATAGTATTAGTTCAGACATTTTTCGAATCATATTATCAATTTGGGTCTTAATCTCTGCAGAAGTCGGTCCGAACACTTAAATTTTCTCCGCCATTTCTTTGTAATTGTGGACATTTTTCCTTGTCCCATGGCGTCCACCAATATACTCCTACCAAAGCTCCAGTACCGTAGCTGTGGATTCTGTTGCCCATGGAAATCTGATGTCTCATGTTGCTACAAAGTTCCCAATCTTGTCATGCACTTAAATTAAAATAATAATTAATATTGCCTGCTTGTTTTGCCATGGCGATTTTCTTTTGTTGTTAGTGGCAGTTGAAACGATGCCAAAAACGATGCGAAAAGTCAAGGATGCACCCACTTCCAAATTGGATGCAACTTGTTTGCTACCACTAGCCGCTATGATTCTTGTATGGCGTGAAAGTTGCAACCGACACAATAATGCAGGAATGCAAGAATGTGAGTGAGAGCCGGGCATTACAAACCCTATTTAGCATAATACATGAAAAAAAACTATCCCGGCTAAGATTGAATTCAGGTAAAGAAGTACTGCAGTAAATTGAAAATGTTGCGCACTAGAGGATGCCAAATCAATTATCAACTTTCAAGAAAAGAATCCAGATTGATGACAGGTATATTATGAGATCGGCGGTCAATAGCAGGAGACTTACAGAATAGCATGTACAATTTGTGTCAAGTCATGCTTAAAGGCTATATCGATCCGGCATCGCTAAGGAGGAATTAAACTTATCTCAGGGAAACGATTCAAATTCCCATATTCATAAGAGCTGAACCAAACCGAACCGTTTAGCTTTGTGGTTTTCAGTTCGGTTCAGCATTTCTGAAAGGAAGCCGGTTCGGCCCGAGGTTCGGTTCATTAGCTGGAATAAGCGGTTCGGTTTGCATACCTGTAAAAAATCATCCTTTACAACGATCTTTATCACCTGCTCTCAACAGATCTCTCTCTCTCTTCTCCTCAAAAACGTCAATTTACACCAGTTTTCCCCCGGCCATGCCCCGGGGGGCCGAACATTTTCGGCAATTCAGACGGAGAGCAACAGATAGACTCTCTTCTTGGGGAACCCTGCCTTACACTTATGCGTGTCTGCAAATTCTGTGTTGTACCAATGCTCGAACCTAAACCTTCTTACAAAAAACTCAAATTTAAAAAAAAGTATATTTCGGTTTGAACCGCCGAACCGGGACCCCAAAGAAGGTTGTCCACCTCAGAATAATAAACCAACTATCCATAAAACTGTGAAATATCTGACCTATTTTCGTCAAATTAAGGGGTGACAAATTTAATCTGCCTGGAAGTGTAACAAGCAAATGTCCCATCTCTAGGCATTTCTGAGATCTGTGCGTTTTTACTCACGGACTTGGCTATTTCGACTCGAAAGTAACTGCTGATCCAGAATGTATATAGCTTTTAGGGTCGGACATAATTCCTTCTGACTTGGGATAGTCTGTGTACCTTTGGAGCAGCCGACCTTGCCTGAGAAGGCAGTCGAAAAGTTATGGCAACAGTTTCTTTGTTGTGTATGTCCTTGAAGCGTCTACAACTTGTTAGTTTGTATTTCAAAATGCTAATGTCGATGCGGTATCAAGCTCAAAGATGATTGAGAAGTGAAGTTTGCAACTTAATAATTAATAAAATGCTTAAAGTTTTGCTTTATTACAAATTTAACATTTGTACCAAACCGTTTTTGAAAAGTGTACTTTTCGCTCGTGCTTGTGTCCAACTTACCTTTGCCAGTTTTGCTTTGCCTAATTTCCTCAATTTTGAAGAGTTTTGTGGCCACACTTTTTTGTATCCTTTGCTTAAATGCGTTCTCACAACATGCACATTTTGCTGCTAACTGACATGCGATTTTATTTGAACTTTAATTGCTCGCCTGCAGTTTAAGGACTTGCCCCCGGTGCGGCAGTTCGCGCCTCTTGCGGCAGCACACACGAACACACGTCGAAGAACACAAAACACATTACACGTAGGAAACACTTTCGCGACTTGGGTTTCTTTTTCAGCCGCTATTCATGTCCTTGCCGCAGCTCTAACCGATTTCAACTGACAGGAGCTGGTCATGGGCAGGTTTGATTTGTTGAAGCCTCGGCTGGGAGCTCGTGCGGGCACGAACCCAGCCGAGCGCCTGGCGTCGGCTCTCAACTGTTCGTTTAGTACAAAGAGCGAGCTTCTGCTTTATCGTAAAGTAAGTGAAACGTTCTCTTTGCCCGGCCTGTCAGTTCCTGTTTTGGGCCATAAATTCCTCATCAAAATTTCAGTTGTTCAAAATTAAAGAGCAATTCTAATTCTGGTCCAAAATTCAACGGAGTACGCTTTTCCTCACACAGCATGACCACCTGAGAAGCAAGTCACACCGACACCCGCACACACACGCACACACGCAAATGCGACGCTGAGGACGAGAGAAAAATTGAAGGAGCAGCGAACGAAAACGAAAACTAACTTGAGGCAACGGAAATTGTTAACCTTTTGGGGATATCAAACATTTACGATTGCGTGGCAGCCACATTTAAGTTTTTATCAGCAGAGTAAAGTTTTGGTTTACAGGATTGTGTAGCGCGCCGCCTCCAGGGGCCGGCCACGAAAGCCGAAACTTTTATCCTTTTCAATTTCGGAGTACTTTTGAGGGATTTAAATTTTGTTTACCATTCGCCTCCGGCATGTTGCGGTCAGGTGAGTGTCCATCCAGCCGCTTGTTGTTTTGCCAGCGGATCGCGCTTATTTGTCCCACTTAGCCACAATGAGCAAGCGGAAGAGCGGCCAAAAGTCAAGTGGAGCAGCTGCGCCCACCTCAGTGGGTGTCCACAATGACGGCAGTTTGGCGGGCATGGAGGATATTGCTCATGGTGAGGCCGATGGGGTGCCGTTCATACTGGTCGATGGCGTGGCCATAACCGCCCGGGCTGAGCTGGAAGAGGCGCTGACCAAGTGCGAGCGCCAACGTATGAGCAAGTTGATGCTGGCCTGCGAGAATCTGCCCAGTCTGGAACAGATTCAAATAGACTTACCCAGTGCAGCAGCGGCAGCGACTGCCATAGCCTCGCTAAGGGCGGTCGAGGATGAGCTCAAGTTTCAGGCCGATCTGCAACAATTAAGCCTGCATCGGCAGGAGCAGGAGCAGGCACAGCAGACGTTATACCAGACCAGCTCGAATCTAGAGCAAATACGCAGCAAACTGGAGCAGCTGCGTCAAAAGCAGCAGCAAGCCTTCAAGTCTGTCCCCTCGATAAACGAAGCTGAGGCAGCTTCTGGAAGCCAGCCGGCCGAAAGGCCCAGCTTCAAGCGACAGGGCACATTTGATATCAAGAAAGAGGAGGGCTATCTCAATGGCTGCCACTCGGAGGCAGCAGAAGACAAAAGCACAAAGCCGGAAATACCCGAGCTCATCAATCAGATCGGCCAACTGCTGGTGCAATGGCAACTTCGTCAAGAGCAGCAACCAGTTGCTCAACAACATCCTTCCTACTCCTATTTGGTAACCATTACCCCCACAGACGGAGCACCCAACTGTACGGTGCATCCTTTGGCTATCCCAAAAATAGGCTCCCAAGAACCCCGCAATGATCTTGTACCCACCACCAGGCATCCCGCTATTACCATTTTTGCTCCAAACACTAAGAATAGTATGCACACACCATTCCACCAGAGCCCGCTCGGCAGCGATGCCAATGTCTTGGAGGCGTTTGGCCAGAAGGCCTCGGCTTCATCTTTAATTTCGCAACCGGCCAAGACACAGAAATCGCGCACATTCCTTAAGTTGCCCACACCCACTCGCGATGTGTACGGCAGTGCCCAGAGACGAGACTAATTCGGGTGGTGATTTTCCTCCATTGGATTTCCCAGCATTTTGGATTAGGTTGTTGGCATTTATTAAGCTTAAAATACATCAGCAGCTGGGCCAAAAACAATTACAAAGAATTCTGAAGTTTTGGGCTTAATCCGAATTTTCATCATTTCTAAGTGAAACTGTGGACTCACCCGGCTTCAGTTCTTCCACCAGCTGTATTCTGAGTGGATTCATGCCGGGTTTCCTTATCTAAACTATTCCAGGTGGTCGAATAACGCAAGCCCAATTATTGAGCACGGTGACTAACTGACATGTCTCCATCTTCGTTAACACTGACCCATACAGCAGCATTATTCTCTTCGGTATGCACTTGCCTCGCATGGGGTGATGGATTAATGTCCAATAAAGCGAAACTGGTGCGGTCACAATAGCTTGAATAGTCAGTGGGTCGACTATGATGACATAATTTGCGTAACACAAGTTCTGTTAGTTCATTAATGGTAAAATGGCAAACCTTACTGAGCATTTTTGGCATTGCCACATGTACCCTGAAAACTCAAAAAGCATGAAAATAACCTTTTTTACATTTTTACACTAGTTTTCTTTTGTGTTGTGAGTCTGTATAAAGAAAGCGTTTTGAAAATGGAAATTTCAATTCCAAGCCTTAAAAGATGAATAGTTGAAATGGTGTAATCATCATAATGTAAAAATCAAATGAGTCTGTGCTGCCACCGCTTGGTTTAATCCGCAAACCTGCGCTTGAACGTTTTGATATGGTAGTTTTATCGTTCGAAAAAGTCGCACGGATATGAATGTTCCCTTTGGATCGAATTGATAACAAAAAAAACCCTAAGCAATTATAAATGTTGTCCAAATTCTTTTTACGATCTTTCAGATTATAGCTCCTGTACCTAAATTTACAATTTTGCTCTGGTATTTAGAAACATTTTCTAATAAACAGCAATAGTTTTCCTAAAATTGGAAAAATATGCCATAAACTAAAAAAATGGTTCTTAATTTTAGGGTGAAACGCCCTAGGACGGATTTCATGGGAGAATTTCTAACACTCAGGGCGAATTTTTTTTTAATGTAGGCTTATTTTTGCATTGGAGTTTCGTTCCAAGTATGTATAATACAAATTTATAATTTAATGTAAAATTTTTTTCCATTCCACAAAACTTTAAATAAGATTGATTCTGGATATGGTAAGTCAGGGTTCCCCAAGAGGAGAGGCTCTCAGTCACTCTCTGACACTGATACAATACATCGGCCAGCATTCGTTGTGAATTGACGAGTGTGTTCGGCCGCCAGGGTCTATGAGAATTTCATACTTGGATCAAGAATGTTCGATGTCGGGAGTTCGATAAGTATCAAAATTCTCCAAGAGTGAAATTCTTGATCGAAGTATGAATTTTTCTCGTCTACCCGTTTTTCTTGATCCAAAAGCTTAAATACTTGATCCAAGAACGAATCATTCTAAAAACAAGCAGAATCAAGTGCTTAACATTTGAGCTGGAGAAACATCGATGTATTGCTACATCGATGTTTTGAAAGTAAAACATCAATGAAACATCGATGATTTTTCCGATTTTAAGAATTTGCTAATGTACCTTCACAAAGCACTTTTTTGCTGCAGATTAAATATAAATAAATAATGAATGCACATTGTAAATATTTAGATAAACAAATTTATTTAATTAATTAATAATTAATTAAGCAAATTATAAAACTAATGACCCTTCTAGGTCTCTGGATCAATTTTTTCTTATTATTATTAAGCCTTTTAAAAATCAATCAAATTTTTATTCAGGAACATTAAACGTTCCAAAATCTTCGGTTCTTAGGTGCAGCGTCTATCCGATAGGATCTGTCCAGCCTTGCTGAATGACCTTTCAGACGCGGTGGATGTAGCCGGAATATATAAATATTTCCTCGCGACTTCTTTTAGTGGGCTCATGTCTTCATCAGTATTTATCTAAAAAAAAATTATTGGCAATATGCATGTAAGATTTATTTAGTTATTAAATCATTTATTGTTAGAAATTCGGCACGAACAATTTAATAATAGATTGTATTGATGGTTGATAGTGAGTTTCACAAAATAAATTAAAATGTAGACAAGAGTTCAACTTAATAGCCGGGAGATACAACTTTTAACTTAAGTCCGACAACGACTTCTTTTCCGACTGACAACTTTATTCCCATGCTGCTGCTCGCTGACGACTCACGACTCGACTGACGTATGAGCAAAAATCACACCGTGATGCCTGTCTAAGGTTGCCACTTTACATACATAATATATATTACATATATTCCAATTCATATATTTATAAAACCATCCTTCCCTTTTTTGCTTAGCCGCTTTAGATCCGTCTGCAATGTCCAAGTTATCCACTCTTCTGGCTGTAGCTGTGGCTGTAGCCACTTCGACCGGCTTATAATTTCACACATCACATCTAATTTTCTTAGATACTTACTTTGAAAAATATATCCATGCTGACGCACACACTCCAATACCCCCTCAATTGATCAAAATCTCGTTTGAGTCACTAAATTATAAGAAATATTATACAAAAATGTTTAAGACATCTTATATCTTAATACCTTTCTTAAAGACGCCAAGTAAATTTAGTAAACAGTATTGTGACCGATGCATCGATAGTGGAAAAAAAAACCATCGATGCATCGATGTTATCATCGATGTTTCTCCAGCTCTACTAAACATACTCAAATTCAAGACAGCTCATTCTTGAATCAAGAGCATATTGCATTGACAAAAACCAAGAATGTTATTTTTATTGTCAAGACCTCATCAGATTCAAGAGTAAGATCGTTTACTCTTAATTCAAGAGCTTCACAAACTCCAATCATACAACAATGTAAAATCTGTTGTTCTTTCCATTTTGTTTTATTTTATTTCATGGAAAATTAATTGTTAAACCATGTAGCAAGTTTTAGCCGGCTCGAGGAATACACACCACCACAAAGCAGCATCAGTCTTTGCCTGTCAACAGTAAGTCGAACAGAGGTCTTTCCATGCCAGTAATGCCATAACTGGTTGAGAATTTCAAAGAAACATGAGTGCAAATATCGCTCCCCACACACCCCGCTTCCACTTCAAACAGAACTGAGAGAGCAAGTTCAACGCTGTGTTCTCTCAAATGTGCTTCCTCTCTTCTTTGTTTCTTTACCTCACTCTCCTTGCCTAAAATGCTATACTGAGAACAAATTTAGCTCGATTTCAAGAGCGAAATTCTTCAAAATTCATGAACGAATATATATTTTTTTAAAAGCGTTCGTTCTTCAGTTATTTGTAGTGCTTTTTTTTATTTTGTTGTTAAGATTTTTCTTACAGTTTAGGGATAACGCACGCTAAAAATACTCTTATTATGTTGTTCAAATAACTCAACCAGAAATCTTAATGGCTCTAAGCGGGAGCTAGAAATTGCAGGGATGCAAACCACTCGAAAATAATTACTGGTTCGGTTCAGTGGTTCACACAATTTCTGAACCGCCGGTTCGGTTCATTACATGGATTTTGGAGCTAACTTAACCGCGGTTTCGGTTCGGTTCAGTGGTTCACAAAGACACATTATGAAATATTAAGATTTCTGTAGAAATGGTACTTTTCGAACACTTTTACAATTTAATTCTTCTAATCCATTTGAATGTCTTTAAAATCATTGGAAGAATGTGCATTGTATATTATGTCGGACTTACTGAAATTTGTATGTAAATTCCTAGAGGTATGCCCTTCAAAAAGAGAGAATGTCGGCTAGAAAAGAATACGTTCCATGCATCTTACATATTCTATTCTATTAGTAGTCTAAAATTGAATTAAGGTAAAGAAGATTGAATTGAAGATTGAAGATTGAATGTATTTACAGTTTTACAAGTTGTAAAATTTGTGTCAACTCATCCTATGTAGAGGGTCGAACGAAATGTATAAAAATTATCTTCTGGAATCGATTTAAATTCCCAAATTAATTAAAATCATTGGCTAGGGGAAAGCGATTCCAGTTAAAAGTCATCGGAGAGCTAAACCGAACCGAACCGTTTTCTTTTGTGGTTTTCGGTTCGGTTTAGCAATTCTGGTAGGAAGCCGGTTCGGTTTGCGGTTCGGTTCACTAGCTGGAATAAGCGGTTCGGTTCGGTTCAAAACCGGTTCGGTTCAGAACCGGTTCGGTTCAGAACCGGTTTGCATCCCTGAGAAATTGATTTTAGACACATAGTATCTAGTACCGATTCTGGTGGTCGCTTATCACGTTTTCTTTGACTCGAACAAATTGTCGCGGCCTAATATACATACTTTAAAACATTGTTCTATTTTAATTTATATTAGCTGAATAACCGGCTTCGCCCGGTTACTAAAATTAATTTTTCCTATTTTTGAAATTTCAATACCATTGTACAACTTTTTAGATGGTTCTATAGTCATCACCAAATTGTTTTTAGAAATTTTAAGAGCTGTCCAGAACGAACTAAGTGGAACTTCTAGATAGTTCAAAAACATTCAAGAACTTTTCAGAAATGTATCAAGCATTCAAGAACTTTCTGGAAATTTCTATAACCTTTCAGATAGTTCTATAACATCCAGATCTTTTTAGAAATTTCCATAACGTTCTAAGACTTTCCCGACATTTTAATGACATCCCACAACTTTCTTTAACATTTAATATCTTTCTAGAACTTTATTACAGTCCTATAAGATTCTAGAAATTTTTTTCCACCACATTCTAGACTTTTCCACATCTATCACCAAATGTCTAGAAACTTCTAGAACTTTATGGAATTTCAGAAGTATTTTAGAACTTGCTTAAGTATCTCTAACAAAAACCATTTTTGAAAACTATAGCTTAAAATAAACTTAAGCTTAGCTGCACATCAAATTTCAGGCTCATAGCCTGATCCACTTTGGAACCGGCTCAGCCAGATGGTTCTGAGCAGGAAACACAATCAAACTTTAAAAAAAAAAAACTTTTGAACCTCAGATGAACCGGCTCGGAGCCGGAACAAAGCTAGTATAATACTCAATATTTTATACACAATTTTTTATTTATGTTGATGAAAAATATGAAAAGAATAAATATAGGGTCGGAAATGCTTCTGGCCGTTACATAAATTTGTTCAGACTTAATGTACTCTGTTTACATTTGGCACAGAGTGCAAAAACGTTGTATCATTTCCCTTTGAACCCTTTGCTGTAGTTCACAAAAAATTGATTGAACTGCAATTATTGTTGACGAAAAGCTCATAAAAACTGTATGTACCTTTATGAAAATACCATTAAACTTAATCAAAAGTAAATCCAATTACCCCTGAACGTTTCAGCGGTTATCTGGCCAAGGAATAGTTTAAATTACCTGTTCAGAGGTGCTCTGGACGTCTAGTTGCTTGATGGGTTTTGGCTTCAGCATCGGTCTCGGTTTCACCTTGGCAACGCGTTTTCATTGCTCATTTCCGTGGCGGCCACGAGTGCGTCGGGCGGGAAAGCAGCCGCTGCTGCAGCTCAGGCATAGTGCTCTCAACTTTCCTCTTGTCATTTTGCCTTGAGGTGGAATCCGAAGTGCGCCGGAGCCGCCCATACGTCCGTCCGGCAGGCCGTCCGGGTGCCCTCAGCCGGGTTTTGTCAGAATTTGCAAAATGTCAGCCCAGAGTTGTGCATTGTCCTTGTCAGTCAGTCGGTTGGTCGCAGGACCTAAAAACTATCCTGTGCCTCTTGTCATTTGTCGTCGGGCACAAATTGCAAGATTGACTGCTGCCGCTCGACCGGCCAGAGACAAAAGTTTTCATTAGTTTTAATTAAATCGCAAACAAAATTTGCAGCCCTGCCGGGCGAAGGCGTTCTTCGGGGCTCTATTTTTTGTCAACGAGTTTGGCCAAATTAAAAACACATCAAAATTAACGTCCTCCCGCCGTCGTCCCAGGGGCGGGTCGAGTGGCAAGTGGCACTCGAAGTGCGGACAACATTTTGCAATTTATTTTCCATTTTTATTTCTAGTTTTTTCAAATAAATTTCATGATTTACTGCAGCAAAACAGGAAACGGGCGAAAAAACGCAGTCACCGTTTGCCCAGTGGCCAGCGGCCACATTGTTTATATAGTTGTCAAGTGGGTGGGTGCGGGCGTGGTCCATCCTGCCGCTACATAAAATTTGCAATTAGATTTGGCGAAAAAGCAGCCGCAGCTTCCGCGCTGCTGCCGGCTTCGGCACGATCCCAAGCCAGTTGGCCGGCGAAATGTTTAATGCAAAAAGTTTAATCGCAATACCAGAGAGATGCAGGCGCGGCAACGGCGCATTTCCGGCGTTTGTTGGTTTTTAGACTGCATTTCCTGGACATAGACATGGACATGGACGAGGACATGGAGGCTTGCGCTTGAGCGCACTGCGGTCGACATCATCAAATTTGCTGCTTAGCTCCCAGTTTACCAAGTGCACACCCGCCAAATCTGTTTCAGTTGCCCTCGGTCCTCAGAGGACATGCAGGACGCACTTTCACTCGGCCGGCCTTTGAGCGGGACAAGAAATTAAATAAATTTTTGATTAGCCAGCTGTGGCCGGTGGCTGCTGTGGCAGCTGCCGGTTGCTGTTGAGGCTTGAGCTTTGGGACTTGTTGGCTGTTGCTGACTGGCTAAGTGCTCTGGCCAGAGTTTTAGTTTTGTTCATTGGCATTCTGGAGGCCGCATTAGATGGTGCGAACGGTGGTTTCTGTGTGTTTTGCATCTTAGAGAAAACCGCAAACAAGGAAATGTAAGAGTTTAACAATGAATTTCTGTCAGACATTGTTTTCAGAAGATAAGCTTCGGTTCGCGAACCAGCTGCTAGAGACACTGAACCTTATCTCAATGAGAGATGTCCAATAATGTGGATGAATTGTGGTTATTATAATACATCAGTTTTAGAAGCTCAACCACACGAATGATAACCTACTGCAGTACTCTTAAAAATGAACCCATCACAAGGGAGATATGCTAAAGTGAATAGAATTGAATTGAATAAATAGAAAAGATGACAACATTGAGAAGCTGGCTCTCCAATTCAACCCAGACTGCAGATATATCATTCACGAAAGACTCCAAAACGTAGAATCCATTCAGAAAATCCGACAAGTTGAAAATTACACAGAAAAAAGTTCAAGATATACGGCATTAAGTCCGGATTTTCTCATTCCAAGTACGAATAGGATTGACTCAATCTCGGATATCTCGGATCTAGTACGACTTTTACTTGAACTTTTGAATATTAAATTAATCTATGATATCTATCCAACTGGGATTATACTCTGTACCCAAAAAAAAAGGATATTGATGCTTAATCAAGCTCAAAAACAAATGGACTTGTCTCCACCTTCTGATTAAAATTCCAAGTACGGGTCGTACTTGATCGTTCTTGATGCAAGTATGGAAGGCAGTTCAAAACTCCTATTTCAATCCGAAAAGACTAATTTCAAGCTCGGAACCGAGCTTGCTGTTTGATTACTTATGCGATTGGCTTGAAAAATACTTTAGCTTAATGTGAGTGGGGACCCTAAGTTCTATGTGTGACCCCATCTGGGGTCAGCTTGAACTACCTAACCTAACCTAATGTAAGTGGGCTGTCAAAAACTCAAATAAGAACTCAGATGGCATGCATCTTTTTATACCCTTGCAGAGGGTATATTGAACTTGTGCAGATGTTTGTAACGCATAGAAGGAAGCATTTCCGACCACATAAAGTATATATATTCTTGAGCAGCATGACGAGCTGAGTCGATATAGCCATGTCCATCTGTCGTCCGTCTGTTTCTATGCTATCTCCTCCGTCAGTTTTAAAGCTATCGCCACCAAACTTTGCACGAAGTCTTCTGGCACTAATACGCTGCACATTTGTCGGAACCGGCCGGATCGGATGACTATAACATATAGCTGCCATAGGAAAAGTCGGTCGAAAAACTAGTTCTAGTGTGAAAAACTTTTTTGTTTTTAATGCAAACGTCTCCAAACTCAGTATTTACAAGTTTTCTATGCTTCTCCACGATTCTGCCAAGTTTGGTTGAAATCGGACATCTATATAGTATGGCTGTCATACAAAAGTAGAGTCAGAAAAGTAGTCTTTTTGAGAAAAACTTGTTGGTTTTCTGTAGATATGTCCTTCAAATTAGTTAGAAAACGTGCTGCAAGGGTATACAAACTTCGGCCGAGCCGAAGTTAACTTTCCTCTATTTTTATTTGTGGTTTTAGGTTCGGTTCAGCATTTCTGACAGGAAGCCGGTACGGTTTTGCGGTTCGGTTCAGAACCGGCTTGCATCCCTGATATAAATTTAAAAATGCAACCAAATAGTATTTTAGCTCAAAACTTGGTGCTGATCGATTTTAAATGGGGGCCGATTTCTTAGCTTCTTACTAGCTGCCATGTGTCAGATAAATTTGTAATTTATAGCCGTGTTCCACTGGCACATTATTGAGGTCAGTCGCTGGATGAGCTGAATTACCTTATTCCTTCTGTGTATTTCTCCTTAAGAGATAAATGTCCATTCGGAATTCCATTCGCTGCGGATGATCAAATCACAGTGACTACATTTGACATTCACCCGGGCCTTTTTTTTTGCTTTTTCCGGCTAAAAGGCCAGATTTTCTATCAATAAGTCCAAGTTTCATCAATAGAACAGATTAATGTGAGAGGTCAAGATAAGCGGCAAAACTTTAAATCTTTTAAAAATAATAATAAACGAGAAAGCTAAGCTAATTTCGTCTGTGCCGAAGTTTTTATGCCCTTGCAAGTGCTCGCTTAAACATTTTCAAAAAATACTTTTTCCCAATTTCCAACCGATCGTTCGTATGGGAGCTATATGATATAGTCATCCGATTTGGACAAAAACTTGTAGAATTATGTAAAAGCATGAGAAACAAACAAATATAAAATTGCAGGGTGCTACCATTAAAAATAAAAAAGTTTTTCTAACTAAGACCGTTTTTCAGACCTTTCTTTTGTATGGCAGCTATACCATATAGCTATCCGATTTTAATAAAACTTGTTAGAATTATAAAAAAAAAACAGAAAACCTACGATTACAAAGTTTGGAGACGTTTCCATTGAAAAGCAAAAAAGTTTTTCATACTAAAACTAGTTTTCTGACCGATTGTTCCAATTGGAGCTATGAGATATAGTTATCCGATCCGGTCGGTTCCGACATATTAGTAGTGTGCAGCAAAAAGAAGACTCTGTGCAAAATTACAGCTCGATAGCTTTAAAACCGAGAGACTAGTTGGCGTAGAAACAGACAGACAGACGGACAGACGGACGGACAGACGGACGGACAAAGCTCAATCGTCTCAGCCCGTCACCCTGATCAAGAATATATATAGTTTATGGGGTCGGAAATGAATATTTCTACGCGTTGCAAGCTTCTGGGCAAAATTATAATACCCTTTGCAAGGGTATAAATATGATTTTTAGATGAATAAAACCCGAAAACAGGCCGTTATCTGTGGGAAATACGATGACAACATGCTTTTTTACAGTTGGGAAGAGAACTTTGAGGCATTCCGAAGGAATCAAAGGAATTCGCCTGCCAACTGTCCGATATTCGGCTAAGGAACCAAGCGTAAACAAGGCAAATGCAGTTCGCTTATCTAATGGAACAGCCATCCGGAAATTCATGTCCTGTTTTGCTATTCTTTGCAAGCAATTTACAAGAACGTTAGCGTTGGTCCTCGCGCTCTAGCAGTTGACATAGGCACAATACATTTTTCCGGCAAATCAACAGCAACGCAGTTAAATCCATTTCAGAGAAATATTTAAGGCCAATTTAACTTTAAATTTTGCAATTGCGAATTAAAATAATACAGACAGCTGACCTTTGTTTTCTTTAATTTAACTTTGACCATTCGCGTGTTACCGTGATAAACATTCGTCAGTGGAACAAGTGTGGAATGGACTCTAGAATCCGCCCCAATAGGCTGTTCACACTGAGGACATACAACATCCAGCATCATGAGTCATACAATTTTTTAGCATTTTTATACCCGTTACTCGTAGAGTAAAAAGGGTATACTAAAGTCGTGCAAATGTATGTAACAGGCAGAAGGAAGCATCTCCGATATCATAAAGTATATGTATTCTTCATCAGCATCAACAGCCGAGTCGATATAGCCATGTCCGTCTGTCTGTCCGTCCGTCCGTCCGTCCGACTGTATGAACACCTAGATCTCAGAGACTAGAAGAGCTAGAGCAACCAAATTTTATACGTAAGCTAGTATTGTCTGTAGGCAGATCAAGTTTGTTTCAAATTTTGGACACGCCCCCTCCCGCCCCCGCAATAAAAAATATTGAATAACTCCCTCAATTTTTAAGATATTGAGCTCAGATTTTGCAGTGAAGTCTATGTGGCCAATGTCTACAATCTCACATATTTTCAAAGGATCGGATAATAAATGGCCGAGCTAAAAAAATGTTGCATACTTATCCGAGCTGAGCTGAGTAACGGGTATTTCGAAGTCGGGCAGGGCCGACTTTAACTTACGCTCCTCGTTTATAGCAGAGTTTGTTCTCAGCTTGAAAATTAACTAAAATTCAGAGTTTGTGTTTAATCAAGAATGTCTTGCAGTTGGATTAACTGTTTTCGTGCTTATTGCCGTAATGACTTCTGTTGTTCTACATTTAAGTACGATAGTTTTAAAACGTGTTTTAAGATTGTCACTTAAGAAGCAACTATTGAACACTACTTCGATGAGCAGCCCAGATTAGCCCTCGCACCCCCCGCAGTGTCGTTAATTTCTCACACTTCTCCCGCCTGGTTCAGCAACGCGCAATTTAAATAACTCTTGCAATTAGAATGCACAGCAATAATTACATAATAAATTCCTCGTCCCTGCCCCTCCCTTTGGCTGAACTCTCGCCGCCACAGCAGATGCATGGCGGATGGAAATGGAAATAAATTGCAAGGCGCCCGTCCGTCCGTCCTCATCTCTTGCGGGAGTGGGCGCCATGTGCTGGTGTTTTGGGCGCAGTGTTTAATAAATGTACCCATTTGGCTAACAGAGTACTTGATCAGCGAGCGCGGCGATAGATACTCGCTCTATCTAGGCAAGGGTGTGGCTGGCTGTGTTTGTGTGACAGCGAGATTAATAAAATTTATTATCATTGTGATAGTGGCCAAAACAAACCGAACGCCCCACACATGCCCACAAGTATTTATGTGAGCGGCACTAAAACCAGCAGGGAAAACATATCAAAATGAAGTAAAATTCATTTTACAACATACGAGTGCAAACGGAGCTAGCTCCGAGCCGAAATAGCAAATGCTACTGGGCTGCCAGAGATCCTGAAGCGTCCAACTGCAGTCGGCAAAACGGAAGTTCGACGCCCAAGTGGCATTCGCGATAATAGCTTCAGCGCCCTGCATGTGCGCTAAAGTATTAGCATATAAACAAACATACACTCACACACACACACACACACAAGCACACGCGCACACACACACACTTACAGCGTGGCTGCTCTACTAATACAGTTGCGCGAAGAAAAACTTTTGACTGCAACGATGCCGCTATCTGGAGACACATAAATATGAAAACGCAAGCGGGACTCCAGCGCTACACTCAGAGAGAAATTGCCCAAATATAAATCCACGAATCGTTTAAATGTGTCAGGCAAATGAAAATGGCATTTGGAAATACAAATGTTGAACAATAAACATTAATTAATTCATAATCGAACAACTACACTTCTCTTCTTGGATGGAGTGTGTCAAAGAATTTTCTTAAATTTCAGTAAATTTTCATTTGTCATGTTTATTATATGATAATGGTTGGACGAATGAGGTTGAAGTTCCAAAGTTTTTTACCGCCTCTGATGAGATGCATCTTGTATTTACGACAGACCCTCGAACATATTTTATGAATCGTACATCGTACAAGTTTTAAGTCAAATCACCGCTGACAATTTGTAAATGAAACACACAAATGAAAAAATTCAACACTGCGTATGAGTGATTCAGAAAAAACCCGAACAGTTTCCAAGCGCAACTTGAGACCCCCTTGCTGTTGATCTTTTGTATGTTTTCGCTAGTTCAATTTTTTTTTGCCACTCCCCCTCATTGAATAATGTTGAATAACTTCAACAATTTTTAAGATATCAAGTTCATAAAAATTGGATAAAAAATGGCAGAGTTATTGAGGTTATAAAATAGTTGCATACTTTTCTTAGCCGCATTATGTTTCATAACATAATGTTAAAATGTTCACATTATTGTTAATGCTCTGTTAACTAACATAAAGAAAGGCCATTTAATATTTATTCCACTGGGTTACCGCCTCGCCGAATTTAACTCACTCTCTCGTTGACACCATATTCGATCAAAGCTTAAAGACTTTCGTCGCTTCGACGGTGCTTGTTAAGGCAGATTTTATTCAGATTTATACAGTAAAGCAACCAAGCGCTCTCACATAGTGAAATTTGTGCTATCGACAATGGACAACCGCAAATTATTTGAATTATTCCAAGCCGCGAAATCACAAACAGCTTTTACTCAGTGAAAAAATCAAGTCGATCGTTCTTAATATCAAGCAGATTTGATGTACGGTAAGACAGAATATGCTGGGACTCAAGCAGTAAATACTATTTGAGAGCATGGATTCTCGAGTCGAAAATTCTTGGTTTTAAATAAAGTCTGCTTCATATCAAGAATAAATTGATTTGGATCCAAAAAAAAGGATCTTCTTAATTGCTAGCATAAAACCAAATTATACGCTTAGCACGAATTTTGATGCCGCAGTAGCAGCTGAAAGCAGCGCTCCTAAATTTCCATATTGAACTTTCTTTTAAGACGATGATCCCAAAATGAAAAGTTGTATGCCGACTAACTCTCTCAACTTTATGTAACAACTACTAATAGCTAATTCACACTAGCCCATATCTACCGTTTACCGTCAAAGACGGTACGTAAGAACTTGCTGTGCCAAATTTTCTCAAAATATTCCCCCGTCGGCTGGGGATGTTCCTATCTCATGCTGTTTCACTCATCGTGAATGCGTTATTTCTGTGTCCACCACCAAAAAAAATTACATTCGCAACGAAAACGTAAGCAATGTGAGCCCGGCAAGTGATTGTCAAACTTCAAATGTCAACTGTTAAAGAAACGTCTACCAGAAGATGGCCAAGCTGATGGAGGAAAGAGGGATTAAAATCTACTGGACCAATGTAAGGACGAAAACTGGCACCCACCAGAAACTGATTTCGTTGGCTAGGGAAAGAAATCAAATGCAGAGGAAGCATCATGAGCAGACTCGAAACTTTTTGCGGGAAATGAGTGCAGAAAACGCCTCTTTCCAAAAATGTCATTTGGATTTGCTTACGTAAAAAAATACTGATTCGACTTTGTTTTAAGATTTATTAGATAATAAATAAATTTATAGATCCAATAATTAAGTGCCAATGGATGGCATTAAAATTAACTTTTGTTTTAAACACTTTTTGCTAAAAATTACTTCGCAATTGCAGTTCTTATAGCTTCAGCAGGACCATCTAACCCATATTTCCCATGTCCATATCATCCACGTAGCTCAGCAATTAGTTGAACTAACATCTAATGCTGCTGTTGACCGGCTGTTTTGTTAGCCAAATTAGACGAATTATTTTTCATTATTTTAGATTATTTGATTATTTTGATTGGCACGTATGCTTTAATTAAGGGGGAAGAAGAAGAAGGCATTGACGGTGGACAGTAGACGGTGGATGGTAACAGTATGAACACGAGTTTCATTTTTTCACATCTTCTCATCGTTCCGCTGAGATGGACTGTAGTGTGAATAGGCTATAAGCCAAATTCGAACTAGACAAACCGGAGCCTGAATATACACATTCTTTTTAGAGGAAAATATTTATTTGAGATTTTCATTTATTTATTGAATATAATTACCCTAATACTAAACTATTACAGTTTACTGTTACTACTTATAGCTAACTTACACTGTAGGGAGAATTATGCATGAGCTCGTTTTATTATATGTGTTTAGAGTTTGCTTTTGTGTGTGCCTAGAAATAGGGGTTTTTGTTCTAGGGCTAATTGTACTTATACTATTGTGCGATGTTAATTTCGACTGCATGTTGTGTTTTTGTATCAGTTAGTTTATGTCATACCAGTTAAATAATGATTATTAATTGTAGTCATTATTAATTAGATTATTTTTGTTTAAAAGTTGAATTAATGATTAATTTGCGACTATTTTCGGTTTCACACAATTATTTAATGATTACGATTACAAATAATCAAAAATAATGGAAAATTAGCATAAATTATTCAAAATAATTGAAAATAATGGAATATAATCGTTTTAATATTTTCCATTATTTTCGATTATTTTCCATTAATTTCCATTATTTCGACTATTTGAGACTATTTTGAGAGAAACAAATTATTTTCAACATCACATTTAATAACAACAATGTTTCTGTACGAGATTGGCTTACAACATATTAACAAGAACGAATTAAATATTACACGTTTTCACATTAAATTAAACACAAACATTAAACATATTTAGGGTTTGCCTTCATTAAAACTAATTTTTCGAATGAAAAATCAGACAATGGCGCCAATCAGGGCTGTTTATAATACCAGCAAATGAAAACAGACGCTCTACAGGAGCCGAAGATGTTAAAGGCGTGTTGAAAGCAATAGACGCTTCTTTTAAAATGCCATATTTTAGCCATATATCTTCCGAGCTAGCATTATCACTCAAATAGCTGAAGAGCTGATGGCAAATTAAAGACCGTTGTGTCGTGCGTAGTTCATCTTGAGAAGATGGACTTGCGTTTAGATAAAATCCAATATGAATTGGCATAGGCAGCGAACAGACGACCAAAAAAAAATAATGAATATGTTTAATGTTTGTGTTTAATTTAATATGAAAACAAGTAATATTTAATACGTTCTTGTTAATATGTTGTAAGCCAATCTCGTACAGAAACATTGTTGTTATTAAATGTGATGTTGAAAATAATTTGTTTCTCTCAAAATAGTCTCAAATAGTCGAAATAATGGAAATTAATGGATAATAATGGAAAATAATGGAAAATATTAAAACGATTATTTTCCATTATTTTCAATTATTTTTAATAATTTATGCTAATTTTCTATTATTTTTGATTATTTGTAATCGTAAACATTAAATAATCATAAATTTTTCACCAGCCAACTATATAATCACTACGACTCTTTTCCAAAAATAATTTAATTGATTAGTAATTCTAATGGCAATTTAACAGGTATGGTTTATGTGTACTTGCTAACTGTTAGCCTAAATTATTATTTGTATTTATTTTTCAGGAGAGTAATGGATTTTCGCAGTTAAGTGGATTTCTAGTGTAATTTGGCAGTGTGTTGTCGGTTGTTGCCGGTATGCTACGTCCTACGATTTGCCAGGTCAGCTGGGTGGATGAAATATTATTAAAAATTCAAATATTTTGTGACTTATTTAGTTATTCAGAAATAGTATATCGTTTTGCCTATTTTATGCAACCTCTTTAGTGTATTAAATCATTTAAAAGATGTCTCTGAGCAATGGTTAATTCGAAGTCGGGCTGGGTCGACTTTAACTTAAGCTTTCGTTGTAAAGCTCATTTTAATTCTTCTTATAATTGTTCCTCAAACATTTTTCCAATAACTCTAGCCGTTCACAAATTGCGAATTTTGCTACTCTAAATTAGCGAAACCGGCCACTGAGCGTCGTGCGCATAGGCCGTGGGCACCCCTGATATACATGAATTGGTTGGCAGTGCAAAATTAAATCTTAACATGAAGTTATCTCTTTTCAACTAGTGAGCTTGCAATACAATGGCGTAGCTAAGAGGCGATTAAGGTGATCAGTCGATTTCTCAAAATATCGGTAAGCAGTTTAGTATTCTTTACTATAATTTTCCATTTTGAAACTTCTAGAAATTTGTGTTGAAAAGCTTTGTTCTCTGTATTTTTGCAAGTGTATGGAAAAGGTGTCACAAGGACAACCAGGCGAGTGGCGAGTGCCTAGGTAAATATATTGAGTGTAAAAGTGCCATACCACGCCCATCGCCTATTTCCCCAGCACACGCAAGCAAAAAGGAAAAAAAAATAGAAAAAAGACCGCATTTGCAACAGAGTAGAATTTGAATATTATTGTCGCCCACACACACACACACACACACACACACACACAAATGGCGACTTGGACGGACCCCCGACCTGGAGACAACAACACCAATAACCAGGGAAAAGCCAACTGCACTCAGTATTTAATGGTGTTTGTGCGAAATAATAGCCTGAGCCAGAGAACTGGAGCTGCAACTGGCAACCATAGCGGGATATCCCCATACCCAGACCAGAGACCAGAGCGAGGCGCTCCTGGCGGCACCGTAAATTCAAATTAAGTCGCCCAACTTGCTGACAGTTAAAATCTTCGTAACAAAAATGTGCAGAGCCGGGATGTGTGTGTGTGTGAGTAAGTGTGTTTGTGTTAGTTACGAGTAGTTTGTTTGAATTTATTGCATCAAAATGCAGCACCAGAGGCATCCCCCAAAGTGCAGATGGATTAATTGAGTGTGTGTGTGTGATATCGTTCCATTTTAATTAAATACTTTACGAACTACGCACCCAAAAATGTCAAGGGCTGCTCCTCGTTTTCACCTTGCCCCAGCAATTTGTGCCGCCTTCCCACTTGCAACAACTTCCATTGAAGCCATTTTTGGGGTCATTATCAAAATCAATAAACGCTGCAAAAGTGATTCAAAAGTGCGCCAATGACTTTCCACCCAAGTCAAAGTTAAGCAAATTTAGAAAGAAACTTTTTGCAGTCAAAAAAGTAAATAAGGTCTGCGAAATAAGAAAGTGGAGCACCACAATTACTTTAAAAGTTTAGCTAATTTTATTTTATTTTTCAAGCTAATTCTGAAAATTTCACTTAATGTTCGCAAATTAACCATTTTGGCTAACTGAACATGAAGGAAGGTCGATGTAACCTGACTTTATAATACTCTGTACCGACAATTGAATGAATTTTGATGCTGCAGTAGCAGCAGATAGCTTGAAAATAGACAGAAGAATAACTTGATTTGTCAGCAAGTATGCTATATCAGGTCGGCTGTTGAGGGTAGAGATTTTGTGCACCAACTACATTTTCTCTGTGTACCTTTGGTACCCTATACAAGTGCTCATGAAATATTTCAAAATATATCTGACTAGTCTCAAAAACTTTCTCGCACTTTGCGGACCATTTTTGAGTGATTACCTCTTAAATCAGCGGTGGGCACTATTTTTGAGTTTCAGGGCTACAAGCCCCAATTCCTTTTTTGTTAGCTTTGGAAAATTTATCAAAGATTAAGACTCGGAAATTTAGGTTTCAAGGCTTTTGGGATGAGCTTTTGGTTGGAACCTTGTTTCCAGTCCATGCTATACACAAGCTTATATAGTAATCCACTTAGAAACGACTTTAGCTGTATAGGAATTCTGTCGATGCTGGGACTCAAGTAGTTTGTAAATAGAACCCAAGATATGGGCTTATTGCAGATTTAATTTACTTATTTTCTATGCCCAACCAAAATTGTAGGTTTGAAACAGGTATACCTGAGGTTCGGTTCAAGATTCGGTTCACAGTTCAAAATGACGAACCGGTTCGGTTCAAGAGTCTTCACTATCTCGTTCGATTCTTCACTGTATCATGTCAATATCACCCACCCGTCTCCTTTATTTTGTGATTAATGTAAAATTAATTTTTAATTTTTAAATCCACTTACTGAGACTCGAACACGGGACCGCATAAGACTGCACTTACTGACACCCGCGCTTAGCCAACGGCACCGCACCTCGGATGGCTACAGCAGCGTCCAATTCATAATATAAATTGACGGTGAGACAATCCCGATTCGAATCAATATCAAACCTACTTGAACCTAAAATTGGAGTCCCGGTGCAGGAATCAAATAATTTTTTTATGTTTCAATTAACCCATTTTTTTCGGTGTTTCCATCAAGGAAAGTCAGCTCTGTTGAAAATTCTTTATTTTCGAATTGTCATTATAAATCAACATTTAAATTGAATTCCTCTTAAACCGGTCGAAGTGATCGGCTTTAACAGTGATATCCATATTCAATTGTTGTCTAGACGAAATTGCTGGCCCAATACAACTTGGCTTTAATATCGTTGTATGATTTTCCGGTCTCATAATAAGCAGTAAATCTAAACCGACAAATGAAAATCACATCTGACTGTGTCTTACCGATTCCGATTCTTGGGCCAGTGCACAGTAGTTAAAGTTAAAATTTTGACTTTAAATGTATCAACACCTCTTCATAATTGGTCCAGCTATTAAACTGTATACTTGTTTTTGTTTTGTTCTTACTCTCCGCTTCAAGAATAGCATCAAAAGAGACAGCATGATATTATTTTGACATTTGCAGCGTGAGCAACTTGCAAGTACAGCTCTCAATAAAAAAATTTAAAAAGTATTTAAATCAAAGTTATTGTGCGATGGAAGGGTTTAATATTATAAATAAAGGTATTAACTATATTTATACAACAAAAAGTATATGTACTTCCTGCTGTGTTTTGTGTAAATCGGTATTGTGTTAAGTACTTTATTGTGGACGTTCTGTGTTTGTCTTTGCTGTGTTTCGTTAGAGTTTTAGTTATGACCGTCACCTCACAACTCAATAAATCTTTTTGTATATGATTTGTTAACATTTTAAGCTTATGATTATGTTAAATTCAAGTGCCGATAGGTGCCCAGGCTCTTGCTATATACAAAAAGGTAACCTAACCTCAACCGAAAAAATGCAAGAAGCTTGCTTGACAAAGACGATAGAAAGAGAACGATAGAGCAAGAGAAAAGCATCTCAAATACAAGCAAGCCGTAAAAACATATGTGCGTGTGACTAATTTACTGGAACAATCTAAATAAAGTATCTATTTGTTTCTTTTTATACCCTTGCAAAGGGTATTATAATTTTACCCAGAAGTTTGCAACGCATAGAAATATTCATTTCCGACCCCATAAACTATATATATTCTTCATCAGGGTGACGAGCTGAGTCGATTGAGCTTTGTCCGTCCGTCTGTCCGTCCGTCCGTCTGTCCGTCTGTCTGTTTCTACGCGAACTATTCTCTCAGTTTTAAAGCAATCGAGCTGAAATTTTGCACAGAGTCTTCTTTTTGCTGCACACTACTAATATGTCGGAACCGACCGGATCAGATGACTATATCTCATAGCTCCCATAGGAACAATCGGTCGGAAAACTAGTTTTAGTATGAAAAACTTTCTTTTCAATGGAAACGTCTCCAAACTTTGTCATCGTAGGTTTAATATGTTTTTTTATAATCCTTCCAATTTTTAATTAAAATCGGACAACTATATGGTATAGCTGCCATACAAAAGATAGGTCTGAAAAACAGTCTTAGTTAGAAAAACTTTTTTGTTTTTAATTGTAGCATCCTGCAATTTTGTATTTGTTTGTTTCTCGTGCTTTTACATAATTCTACAAGTTTTTGTCCAAATCGGATGACTATATCAAATAGCTCCCATACGAACGATCGGTCGGAAAATGGGAAAAAGAGTATTTTTTGAAAATATTTAAGCGAGCACTTGCAAGGGTATAAAAACTTCGGCACAGACGAAGTTAGCTTGTCTTTCTCGTTCTTACATATATTTGTTGAATTTTTACTTTATAATTAAAGCGTGTACATATGAACTTTAAAAAAATCTTAAATAATTTTGTGGTAACAAAATTATTTTTCCAACAAAAACTTGATTTTAGACTGATTGTTCCTATGGCAGCTATATGATAAAGTATCCCGATTTTCACTAAGCTCCCCCAGGTTATATAAAGATGTTTTTAAGGAAGAATTATAAGGTTGCGTTGCAATATACTGGAAAACAAAAAAGGTTTCCATACAAACACTTGATTTTAGACCGATCGTTCATATGACAGCTATATGATATGGTGGTCCGATCCGGCTGATTTTTATACATCATCGTACTATAAATTTATAAAACTTTTTTGTCAAGTTTCAAGCCTCTAGCTTAACTAGAAGTATGTTTGGCCGCCCTCCCCATACAACAGGAACCAGTGTGCAGTGGCGTACCCAGGGAATTGTTTCGGTGTTTAAACCCCTTCCCACCAAATCTTTCAATTCGGTTCCAAAGATATTCTAAGGCATTTGCAACAAGTATTAAGTACTTAGGATGGAGTTATTATCAAGGAGTACCAAATATCGAATACAGAATATTGAGCTTAAGGAAGTGAGTATCGAGATCTGACTGTGGAGTACTGAGTATCGAGCTCTTAGCGTAATAAGCATCGAGAGCCGAGTATCGAATACAAAGTATCGAAAACTTAGAATAGAGTTATAAGTACTGACTATCGAGTGCTGAGTATTGAGGGTCGAGTTTTGAGTACTGAGTATAGAGTACTGAGTATCATGTAGTATCGAGCGCTGAGTATCGAGTACTATTGCGTTTCGATTACTTACTGACGAGTTCTTTGCATCTTTTAATGAGCAACCAGCACTGAGTATCCAGGTATGTCTGCTTTTAAGCAGTGTTCGGAATTGCTCACGAGCGAGCCGCGCTCTTTTCGGCTGTCACTCAGAGCCGAGAGCCGCAACTCGGGAGCCGTGAGTCACAGCGCTCGGCTCTGAGCTGAGACCCACAGCTCGGCAGCCGTGACCCATTAACCTCATGGCTTATGGCTCATGAGCAGCAGCATGAGCTATGGGTCACGGCTCCCAAACTGTTTCTGTCAGCTCAGAGCTGTGTGCTGTGGCTCACAAGCCGAGAGCTGGTTGCTTTCTCACGATTCTCGACGGGCTCTCAGCTCAGAGCCAAAAGCCGAGTGCTATGAGCTGAGAGCAAGAGCTGGCACTCGGGAGCTGCGAGCAAAGAGCAATTCCGGACCCTGCTTTTAAGTACTGAGTATCGAGTACCGAGTATCGAATACAGAGTATTGAGTTCTTAGAATAGGGTTTCAAGTACTTGGGAACGAGCTTTAAGTATCGATAACTGGAGTGCTTGACGCTGAGTAAATAATATCAATTACTGAGATCAGGTTTAGGTTCAAAATGTAATAGTTATAGTGGTTTCGCTGAAAGCTTGGATGTTTTTTTATTAAAAGCAGGTCTTAGGAATAATTTAGAGAGTTGAAAAAAGCTTGTCATAGATCTCCAAAAACTCGTTTACCCTATTATCCAAATCCAAATTAGCTGGAATGTTTTGAGTAAACTAAGTTGACCGGGAAGAGTAAAAGCCCGATGGTTCTTCAATACCAACAGCAGCACCATGAAATGTGAACAAAAGGAACATCAAACCTTGAGTACGCACAGCATTTAGCTGCTAAAAACGCCATAACATAATTATGAGTTGCTACGTTTTACGCACGGGTAAGTTTCAATGGCACTGGCTTAAGGTAGATATGTTTCATGTTTCAAATTAACAATTGATGATGATTAACAATAAACATCTAGCAGATGGTCAGTGCAGCTGCTTTCAAGGTCTTCTGGTTCTATCATCAGCAGACTTCGTTCAGAATCGCAAGAGAATTGCAAAGCTGAAGCTACGAAAGATCCCCAAAGCTCTCAAAAGTGTGATCTAAAATTATTTCAAGCTCTCACAAAAGGGTAACAATTAGTCCACACCTCAATTATACTGCAATTACTTTGCTTTTTTTTCCTGTTTTCCAGACGTTTGCCATTAGGCAACCTGCCCGAGAAGCATCAACAGCAGCAGCAGCACATGAACGACCGCGAAGTGTCACAGAAAAACACACTCTCACACATTTGGAGCGACATTTCTGTATTATTTTTTTCTCATTTCCTACTTCAAAATGCCGCAAAACGCCCAAGTGCACACTTCATTCACACTCGATGCGTTTGCCGCGGGCGGGCGACAGTTGCCGCTGGAAAAGGACTCGACTATTCCCGCTCCCGTTTGCTCGCTAACTTCTGTTTCATGGCAAAATATTTACGATTTGGCATGTAAAGTGGCATTTCTTGTGCGCTTTTCCGGCAACTTCAGGCTACCAGTTTAGTTGCAGACTTTTTGTTTGTTTGTGTGTAAAAGCCTGCCTTTGTTTGCACTGCAACCCTTTTAATGTGCCACCTCGAGTGTTTGAGTCGACTGTACATACACCGGCTGTGTAAGTACTTCAGGACTCGTTGCGCCTCGCTTCGAATTGATTAAAATGTGTTTTCTAGTGATTCGCTTTCATCGGTGGCCATTACTTGATTGAACCGATCTCTTAGCCGGCCGCATATTGATTTCTATGAAATTTTCATCATCCTTATTGTTGACTCTTGGCAGCGCTGGCAGCCATCCTTGGGTTGTCCTGTGCCTTGGCAACGGCGCTCCGCTGTCAATTTGTCTTTTCATTCCTTTGCTCCACTTATTTCCTGTCGCTGCCGCTGAATGCATTTTTAATTGGCTTCAAATTTCCGGCCGTGCCGAGAAAAGCGAAGCGCAGGGCAAATAAAGAAATTGAATTTTATTATTAAACACACGGTTAGGAGGCGGGTATGGCAGCCAAAGCATTGCAATTTGTTTGAGAATGGACAAAGTGAAGTGAATTAATGTCGGAGTCGAGTGAAGAAGATATTTTTTTATTTAGTTTTTTATGCAAGCTCTCACATTGTTGCTGCCATGGGTAGGCCATTTCACAGGGTCCTGGATTTGTACAATGTATAGTGGTATAACACATTTGTCCAGAAACTCACAGCTTAGTTGAATAAGTGCATGATTACACTACAAGGCTAGAGAGAGAGAGTGCTCAGAGATAAGAAGACTGACTAATAATTCGTTTCTTATATGAAACCAAGGCTGCAAACTGGTCCGGCGCCGAACACCTAAGAACCGATTCGGTTCGGTTCGGGTATTTTAGGGTTCAATTTAAGTAATTTTTTTAACGATCCATCCAGGGATATTGAATGGTTATCCTAAAAATTATTGCATTTCTATTTTTATACCCGTTACTCGAAGAAAAACAAGAAAGAAAGTCGGTCAAGCCCGACTATAACATACTCTGTACCAAGAAATTTTGTCTTTTGATCATAACTCGAAAACCGTTCATCCGATCTTCTTCATTTCTTTGGCGGATCGATAAGTTATTCTAATAACTAAATATGTCCAGAAGGAACAAGCCATCTATCTTCAAAACTGTGGGAGATATGATGTTTTTTCTAAATTGCGGGGGCGGGAGGGGGCGTGGCAAAAATGGAAAATAAACTTGATCTGCCTGCAGACATAAGAAGCATATGTCCCATACACGTCAAACCTCTATCTCTTACCATCTCTGAGATCTGTGCGTTCATACGGACAGACAGACGGACAGACGGACATGGCTATATCGACTCGGCTGTTGATGCTGATCAAGAATATATATACTTTATGGGGTCGGAGATGCTTCCTTCTGGATGTTACATACTTTTGCACAAAGTTATAATACTCTATGTACCTACGGTACAGAGTATAAAAAGAGTACTACTGTGGGCAAAAAGTAAGGTGAATTTGTTTGTAAAAATGGAAAATCTTTATTTATTCTTCTAAATCAATTTCATCCCCTTTAAAGTAATCCCCTCCCGATAAAATACACTTATGCCAACGTTTTTTCCAATCCTCGAAACATGCCAAATAGTCCCTTTTCGGTATAGCCATCAGCGCTTTCTTCGATTTTGCTTTTATCTCCTCAATCGACTCGAAACGCGTTCCCCGAAGTGGTCTCTTGAGTTTTGGGAATAGCCAGAAGTCACACGGAGCCAAATCAGGCGAATACGGTGGTTGCGGAACGATATGCGTCGAATTTTTGATGACTTTTTTGCAAGAAATTGAGAACTTTCGGTACCAAACGAGATTTGACTTTTCGTAGGCCCAAATGGTCTTTCAAAATGGTTTTCACAGATCCTTCTGATATTCCGATCATATCAGTAAGGTCTCTAACAGTCAACCGACGATTTTTGCGCACTAATTCCTCCACTTCATTGACGTGTTGGTCATCTGTTGACGTCGATGGTCGTCCGGAGCGCTCCAAGTCATCCACACGTTCTCGATCCTCTTTGAAGTCTTTGTACCACTTATAAACATTTTTTTGTGACATGGTAGAATCACCAAAGGCCTTCCGCAACATCCTCAACATTTCCGCAGCCGAAATTTCATTCCGCAAACAAAATTTGATGGCACTTCTCTGCTCAGACATTGTAAAAATCGAAAAATGCACTCTTGGTCGTTTGGAAAACACAAGCGTAAATATATTTCTGATAATGACATTCACATGAAATTTGGCACAGATGTCATTATCAGTCCTGCCAACTCAAGAAAAAAAAACCCGTCATCAAGAATATATATACTTTATGAGGTCGGAGATGCTTCCTTCTGGCTGTTACATACTTTTGCACAAACCTCGGTACAGAGTATAAAAATGTTAGTTCTAATATCAAAATAACAAGCTTAAGTTTTTATAATGCTGAAAACTGTAGAATTTTGGAAAAGGGAAGGGTAAAAATCCGGGGTATGATTTGTTGAAGACGATGCAAGTCTTGGCAATTGCAGCTGTGCAATTTAAATGCTTCTACCTAAAACCCGATTTCACATTACCGTTCTGCCTGACCTAAGCATGCAAATAATTCCCGATCTTTGTTTCCGACATTATAATTCCACTTAAGGCTTCCTGCTCCCTTACCCCCTGCAACTGCTCTTCTTACACATACCCTTAGCCACAGCTGCACATAATCAATTCAGTTGCTCCAATAGCAGCAATAATTATGTGGCTCCAAAGGCAGCACACAAACCTCGAAGGGAGGCTGAGCTGTGCTGCATTTTCTTGGAAACAAAGAACACAAACAACATGGTGGCCTTACCCGCCCGTTGGCTGGACTGTGCAGACCTTTTGTGTTGTTCATTTTTGACGTAAACATTATGATGCATTCGGTTCAGTAATTTTTATTATATTTTTTCTCATTTTTCTTGGCCTGCCCGCTGGGCAAGTTGGGTTGCTTTAATATTGCAAGCATTTTCTTGAAGCTTTTGTGGTCATTTTGCTGTTATGACAATAAAAGGAGGGAAATGTTAGGACCACACGCCTCCCTCTTCATCTCCCTCTCTCTCTCGCTCCCTTTCTCGCCGTCTCTTTACTTGTGCTGCATTGCCTTTTATAGTTATTTATTATGTGCAAGATTTCCTTTCAAGAATATTATGATTTTTCTGCACACACAAGTTAAATATATACATACACTTACTGCTGTTGCACAACATGCCCAGAGGCCAGCACAAGAGTCAACAATTTTTTAATCAAATAATCATTGGAACTGCCATCAATCAAGTTGCATAGCATGCTTTTCAGCATACAAAACGTATTTAAACATTGATGTAACAATTTTTGGTGTATTTTTTTATCAGCAAAGCTGTGGCAAGCGCCGCACTCCGTTTGTTTTTGCTTCGTTCAACTTATATTGCGTATGCAAATCCCCAAAGCTTTGCCTGCTTTGGGCCATAAGTGCATTTGTCAGTCATTCAATTTGCGCCCTTCAATTGGGTGGGAATAGCATTGGAGTGGAGTGGAGTCCTTGTCATCAGTGAGTTTACTCCAGGGTAAAATATCCAACAATTGTTTCATATTGATTCTGGTGGCGAATTTTGTTGCCATTTTGATTCCGGAACTGGGAGCGGAAATTTATTTTACATATTTTTGGAACTAAGCTGAAACAACCCTCTAGCAAGACCATGCACCGATCCTTTCTACCCCTCCCCTGCTGACACAACCTGTTATGCGGAAAGTCCTTTTAGGTAGATATACAAAACGTCCAAGCCCAAGCATGGTGCAGCTTCAATATTTTGAGTCGGACCTCAATCGATGATTCAATGGCAATTTGTTAGCTTGGAGCTAATTTTGAAGCTGCGGGCTTGGTGTGAACATATGCTGCTGGTATATATAATCTAAATAGGCTCAATTAAAAATTTGGCAATTATCGGAATAGTTTTGACAGTTCAATCAACATCTTCTATTTACCAACGTCTGTGTTGTAATCTTAGCATTAAGCGCTTTCATTAATACTCATAGATAATATTACAAATGTCGCTGCTTTTGTCAATCAAACAATAAGCGAGTTAGTAGTGCATCTCACAGTCAAAAAGTGCTTAACTCAATTGGCTTCGCTGTTATGTGTGGGGAAACATTAGTCGGGAAATGCCAATCTTGGTCCAGAAATTGTAAACCATATACGTAAATATATACTTTCTATTAAAGTATTTGATAAAAACACATATGTTAAGCCACATACTAATATGTAGGCACACAAACAAAAATATACTAAATGTTAGATGTGTACTTAGAAATACACGAATAACTTCGTCAGATGGTAACCAATTTCATAGAAACAACATCTGATCTTCGGAGAATTAAATTTGCTATTATAATAAAACTCAAAAGAATATCGCACAGAATAAAATAGTACAACCAGTGGAGATAAAAGTAGAAATATAAGAAAAAAATGTGAAAATTATCTTTGAGCTAAATCAGTCAGGCCATTGATGATAATTGTTTCGTTTTCTGTCGCTGCTATCGAAATTGCCAAGGGTATACACAATCAGACTGTCCAAGATTTAACGAATAGTTTTTATCAGTCAATGTTTCATATAATATAATAATCTTATAATATAATTTTTCAGAAAATTATTTTTAAATATAAAACTAAAATGATGATTTATACGAAAAAAAACTTAAAATAAAGATAATCAAAATTTATTTGTATCCAAAATTATTCGTATCCGAATAAATTATTTGCAATTAATTTTTTCACGGATAAAAAATATTTTTACGGTATAGACCCATAAAACTTATCCTTATAACTTTACGCTTAGTTAGGCATGTCCAAAATAAAACACATAATTTAAATTATCTACCCAATCAAGCAGCGTGTATTTTGGCTGGATCAAAGTCACAGCCCTGAAAGAAGAAAACGGCATTCGCCCTGTTCCAAAGTCAACATTAGTTGCTCTAGCTCTTGTAGTCTCCAAAACCTGGGCGTTCAAACAGAGCCACTTCTTTTGTCATCTTGTGATTTGGGGGTCTCGGCGCCTTCTAAGCTACAAATATTTGACCAAAAGAAATATACCGCTTTCCATGGCACCTTTTTATATTGGGTGTCAGTGGCTTACATAAGCTAAATACTGTACTATGGAAGAAGTGCCTTGATAAACATTTTTAAAAACCCCCTGGCACGCCGCTGCGGGAAATCACAAAACAATAAATGTATGTTATTTCCTTTTTAAAGTCTTTTATTATTTTGGCTTTTAAGACCAATCTTTTTTCGAACATTTCATCTGACAATTTATTACATTTTGGTGTGCTTGTCATAGTGGCGAATGAAAATAGTCTTTCTACAGGTGCCGAAGATGGAAGTGGTGTGTTGAATTTAATAAAAATCTGTTTTATGTTTGGATAGCTGTGAAGTGTTGTAATGTCTTGGTTTTGTATTTATTTATTTATTTTTGTATGTATTGGCATTAAATTCGTTTTGGTTAATGCCCTGCACAGTGGTTTCATTCTTAGTTTTTTTAGCGGCGCAGTATATTTTATAATCATTTACAGCCTCTGCGCCATGATGCGTTTGAGATGGCTTAAAAAATTAGAGCTTGAGCTCAAGCTTCCCTTTATTTGGACATTGCGGGGTAAGCACATTAGGCGGACTGCCATGGCAACGTCCTCATTTGCTGCCTCTACACTTAACGGCTTAAAAATGTACCATCTAAAATGGTTCAACGTGCATTCATTTTCCTTTAAAAATTATGGCTTGTTAACATAAATTAAATTAAATAAATTGTTGTACTTATTCAAGAACAAGCTCTTTATTCAGGATATACTTCTGATTCTAATAGAAATTGTTTAATGTTTTGTTATTATTTCTGACAATGACAGCAGGTTCAAATACAAAGAAAATATATTTTATTCGAACAATTTTGTCATTTTGTGGACAAATAATTTATTCGAAACGTCATTTGACGAATAATTTTATTTAAATAACAAATAATTTTATCTAGATATTTATTCGAATGATCGTTATTTGTTTAAATTTATTTAAAGATAAAATTTCACAAAAAATTTTTAAATTTAATTAATTATCTAGATGATTTGTTATTCGAATAATGCCAACTCTGTCCATCAACTACATTTTTATACCCTGTTCCCATTGAAAATGGGAAAAGGGGGATCGTGAAGTTGTGCGAAAGTATGTAACAGGGAGAAGGAAGCATTTCCGACCCCATAAAGTATATATATTCTTGATCAGCATAAGCAGCCGAGTCGATATGGCCATGTCCGACTGTCCGTCTGTCCGTCTGTCCGTCCGTCTGTCTGTATGAACGCGTCGATCTCAGAGACTATAAGAGATAGAACCACAAATGCATGAAGGTAGACTTATGCCGTAAGCAGATCAAGATCAATTTTCAAGTTAGAGCCTCGTGATTTAGTATACAACAAGCTAGGCCCAATATCTATCTATTCTCAAAAGTACAATCAGATCGGACAAAAAACACCGGAGTTATAAGCGAATCAGTTGAGCTGATAAGAGCACCCCCCCCCCAAGATGTTGGTCAGGACTAGAAAAAAGTGTTGCCTACATTTAGGACGACATTTTTGTTACTAAAACCGGTTACATTACCAAAATTCAAAAACAAATAAATGAAATCAAATGAACAGGGTATTTTGTGGTCGGGAAACTCGACTGCAGCGACCTTACTTGTTTTTTGTTTAAAATAGCCCTTTCACTCTCAAATTCTTGAAAACATGGAACTTTTTCTTGATTGATTGACTTTAGAATTTTGTGTTTAATTTCAGGTATATTTATATTATGCAGTGGCTTAGAGTGACCATAGTTTGGATTAAAAAGTCAGTGATGACTAATTAAAGGGTGGCATGACATAACGCCCGAGAACTTATCGCCCAAATTTGGTCCTTTTTGTACTCTGTACCGTAGGTACATAGAGTATTATAAGTTTGTGCAAAAGTATGTAACAGCCAGAAGGAAGCATTTCCGACCCCGTAAAGTATATATATTCTTGATCAGCATCAACAGCCGCGTCATGTCCGTCTGTCTTTCCGTATGAACGCACAGATCTCAGAGATGGTAAGAGATAGAGGTTTGACATGTATGGGACATATGCTTCGTATGTCTGCAGGCAGATCAAGTTTATTTTCAATTTTGGCCACGCACCCTCCCGGCCCCGCAATTTAGAAAAAACGTCATATCTCCCACAGTTTTGAAGACAGAAGGCTTGTTCCTTATGGACATATTTAGTTATCATGATAACTTATCGATCCGCCAAAGAAATGGAGAAGATTGGATGAACGGTTTTCGAGTTGTGATCAAAAGGCGGTTCGCTGCTGCAGCGCTGCTTTTAGCTGCTACTGCAGCATCCAAATTTATGCTGAGCGTATAATTTCGTTGGTACAGAGTATGTTATTGTCGGGCTTGACCGACATTCTTTCTTGTTTATGAGTGTAAGTACTCGAAACGCATTACTCGATTCGCCGTACTCAATACTCTTGGTACTCACTACTTAGTCTTGGATACTCAGTACTTGATTTTTGATAATCAGTCCCACGACGAGCGCCAAACGACTTACAACAAGTCCAGAAAATATGCAATGTCTGCGTGACGCTGAAATGAAATTGTTCTCTTAATAAAATCATTAAGCCTATTTATCTGATTCGGAAATTATGATTGGTTCGGTTGTGGTTTACAGACACCTTAAGCCATCGGCTTGGTTCTTTTGCTGTTTTAGTTTTGATTTCCGTTTAGTTCGCTGTTCCACCTAAGAGCACAAATTTGCGGCTCAAAACACAAAACCCAAGCAAAAATTGGAAATGCTTAGTTGTAAGGAAACACATCTAAAGTCCGTTGTGCATATTAATAACTTGGCAACAGCAAAGTGAGTTGTTGCTCCAGTTATATGTTGGCACTTAAAAATTTCTCAAATAAAAGTTAAATATTTTATGTAATTTCCATTTATAAGAGAAAAAGTCAAAAATAAGAGCTAAAAGGCACAGATGAAAATGCAATGCGAGCTTTGAAACTGCTAAGTAACAAGAGAAAGTGAGAGTAGTTGTTGCTTATATAAAGATGCTACAGTACGAAAGTGTGTTTGTGCAATAAGTAAGTAAGAAGACAACCCAAATTATATTTAATGTTTTGCAGTCAAGCACGTGCCTTTGTCGAAACGGGTTACAGGGGGACAAACTCGCAGACTTCTTCGTCTTTAGCTATGTGAGCTTGTGCTTAAACAAACTCCTTTCATGCTTTCATTAGTCGACTCTTGTTTGTTAATCCATTTGCTTTTTCTCTACATTAAATTAGTCGGCATCCTTTTTATCTTCGCCATTAAATTAACAAAGCATGAATCAAATTAGTCTTATCTGTAACTGATGACAGCTAATTGCCAGTAAAGGATTACTCGCCTCACACAACTTAAGCCTGACCAACAGCACTAAGCCAACTGGACACTGTCAGCTGATAAAAAGGAAATTTCACGACGCTGAATCAACAGGCATGAGGGATAAGAAGCCAAAAACTGAGACGCTTTGCTTATCTGACGCAGAAAAGCTGTAAACTTTCTTCGTCCCTTTCAACATTGGGCATCTTAGATGTTTAATTACCCTTAAGTAGTTTGGCTAGAAAAATCTTAAAATTTTAAATACTTTGAACTAAAAGAGTCGCTTCCTTCTTCAGTTTTCAGCTTTTGTCTGCACATTTTCCAAAAGTACCGCAAAAATATAAATTGGAAATTAGTTAACACTCCCAGCGGAGATTGGCCAACACCAGTCTGGCTGTTGATGGCACTAAGCGGAATGTGCCACGACATTTCTGAATTGCAGGGGAAACAATTACATCATCACCTGACACCCGGAGGCCAGCCAAAGTGTGAGGCATCCATGAACGGGCGGCCTTTGAATATTTGCCATTCTGAGGATGAGGATTGCGGTTTAAATGCTTGCACACGTCAACGTGCGGTTAAGCGTGTTTATGATATGCGACGTTCGTACGTATAATATTTACTATTACATGGTCGCCAGCAGAGCGCATTGATGTAATTTCAGGCTATAAAGTGGAAGTGGGGAAGATACATAACACAGACAGAGTTAATGCGCTTAGCTGCAACAGTATGCGTACTGTTTGTGTGTACAAATACTTACGTCAATGTAGGAAAATGGAAAATAATAAAATCTTATAAAATAAAATAAAATTCTACCATGTCTATGGATATTAGAGAAATGCACTGGGAAACAATTTCCTTGCTTTGGCAATGTTTTAGATTCTTAAGAAAAATGGATATTTTCAATCAAATATAAACGGGCAAACACTTCCTCAACTGGACTTCTGGGTCAAGCGATGTATGACGAAATTAAACTTGGACCACACAGAAGAAGTGCGAGACAGCGTTTAACTATATTGTTGGAAACTATATGCCTGGAAATAATAAGGATATGCTTGCGAAATATATGGATGTACTGCCCCTTTATGTCTTCTGCATCAAAGCTGAATCCGCCCTGAAATGGAAGTGCTGAGTACTGAATTCTTGTTGTTCCTTATTTGAGTTTTGGCCTTTGAACCTAACACAGAAATTTCCCACTTCGTCGTGGCTAAGTTCAGTGGGATTTGAATATACTTCACCCACTGGGACCTAACGAAGAACGCACATTATATATCGTAAGGTATTTCTTAACGAGGGGGAGAAGGCATGTAAGAATTGACTATAATTCAGAGCTTGCAAAATTTTCAGTGCAGTCTTCGCTCAATCTCAGAACAGAACGCAAGCTTTTGCTTGTCTAGATTTTTTCTGTTTCATGGCCCTAGATTGATACGTTTTGGGCCATAAAATTCACGGTTTCTTCATTTCGCATAATCACGTTACTATTTATGCAGCTATTGTGAATTCTCAAAATGACCAGCGCGCATTTGAAAAAATAGAGGAAAGTTAAGCTCTGCCGAAGCTTGTTTATCCCTGCAGCACTTTTTTTAAGCTAGTTTGAAGGTCAATTCCACTGAAAACAAAAAAGTTTTTCTTACTAAGACTACTTTTCTGACTTCACTTTTCTATGACAGCTATACTATATAGCTGTTCGATTTCGCCCAAACTTAGTGGAATCATGGGAAGGCATAGCAAATTAATAAATACAAAATAATAAAGGATTTTCTTTGAAAACAAAAAAGTTTTTCTCACTAAGACTAGTTTCTCGACCGATCATTCCTATGTCAGCTATAACCTATAGTCATCCGATTTTGACAAAACTTTGAAAAAAATTTTGTGTGAAAGCTTATAAAATAAATATAATATATGCCAATTTAAAGGAGGCTTACATTGAAAACCAAAAAGTTTTTCCTACCAAGACTATTTTTCTAACCTTACTTTTCTATGGCAGCTATACTATATAGAAGTCCGATTTCGACCAAGCTTGGCACAATTATGGAGAAACGTAGAAAACATGTAAATACTTGTTTTGGAGACGTTTGCATTAATAATAAAAAAGTTTTCTCATTAGAAGTAGTTTTTCGACCGATCGACCCTATTGCAGCCTATATTACCACGCTTACACACTTGCAGTTTACTACGGCGCACGCACACACGAACACACAGATCTGCGCTAATTACACTTACATCTTATTCTGCCCAACAAAGTGTATTATGGTAATTATGGTAACAGTTATACAAAGATGGGACCGTAAATAATAATTATTTGTAATCTTTGATTCACAAGAAGAAAGAAAGTCGGTCAAGCCCGACTATAACATACTCTGTACCAAGAAATGTTGTCTTTTGATCATAACTCGTAAACCGTTCATCCGATCTTCTTCATTCCTTTGGCGGATCGATAAGTTATTCTAATAACTAAATATGTCCAGAAGGAACAAGCCATCTATCTACAAAACTGTGGGAGATATGACGTTTTTTCTAAATTGCGGGGGCGGGAGGAGGCGTGGCCAAAATTGAAAATAAACTTGATCTGCCTGCAGACATAAGAAGCATATGTCCCATACACGTCAAACCTCTATCTCTTACCATCTCTGAGATCTGTGCGTTCATACGGACAGACAGACGGACAGACGGACATGGCTATATCGACTCGGCTGTTGATGCTGATCAAGAATATATATACTTTATGGGGTCGGAGATGCTTCCTTCTGGATGTTACATACTTTTGCACAAACTTATAATACTCTATGTACCTACGGTACAGAGTATAAAAATCATCAACTTTGAGTACCTGGATGAAAAATTTATAATAATAAAACACGATTTTATTTTGCTAATTTCCGCAACGATTTTTATTTTTGGATTTTTAATTTATTGCTCAAAGGTTAATGATTATTTTTTAGTGACATAAATAAATATTAAAAATAAACATTAAAGTCTTAAAAATCAGAACTAAAGCTATGTTTGCAACATTGGAAATGGGGATTATTGGTTCCATTTGATTCACCTACTAAGAATATGAATCAACTTAGCCACAATTCGTTATGCACAGTTGAGTTATATTTAAAATGATAATTGTTGAAAAATATAAATCTTTATTTTTTGAGTAACAAAATAAAAAACCAAAAATAATCATTAAATTCAGATTTAAATATTAGAACTCATTATCATTACTGTCCCGGGTACAAAGATATCGAAATAAACTCTCCTTGGCTGAGCGTGCGTTGGGACAAGTCAGTGACGAAAAGTCAATTTAGTTCCTGGGGTAACTGTTTTTATTGTGAGTGCCTGTTAAAAGGAAAACATTTTAGTACAAATACGCTGCACATTTGTCAGAACCGGCCGAATCGGATAACTATAGCATATAGCTGTCATAGGATCAATCGGTTAAAAAAGTAGTTTAAGTGAAAAAACTTTTTTGATTTCAATGGAAACATTTATTAATTGAATATGCTGTCTCACAATTCTACAAGGTTTAGTCAAAATCGGATGATCGGTCGAAAAAGAAGTTCTATTGAGAGACACCATTTTTGTTGTAATTGTTGTAAATGAAAAGTTTTGTCCAAATCGGACGGTTCGAAAAACTATAGTTTTAGTGGAAAAACTTTTTTGATTTCGATTTTTGGCCTCTTTAAACTTGCCAGTTATTTAAAGTATCTGCTTCATCAGCAAACTGGACAGTGCGGATTTTTTAACATTGAAATATTCTTGGACAAAGATAAGCTTCAATGCATCAAAAAAATCCCGTACCAGCTTTACCCCAAAAGTGTTTCTAAGTATAGCAAGTGGCTTGACATTGAATTCTAACTGTTCTCAGACAATCTACTTTTGTACTTAAGCTGTTACCAACTTTGGTTTTTAGGTTTATAATTGATAACGTTGTAGTTTCATTTTCTACTGAACATGCATTTTTTTGGCATTGCTTTATTGTTTAAGCATGTACAAGTCAGTGTTTGCTCCAAATCGGGAGGATGGAAAATAATAAGTGGTCTAGTTGATTCCACCTAATGGTTTTACTTTCCAATGTTTTTGAATATCCATTCGGTCATCGTCATTATCTGCCTCCTGCAATTTCCTTCCGGCTGCTCGGATTTCAGCGTTGCAACTAATTGCATGTCGGTGCGTGTTTTGTGCCCGCGCTAAAAGTTTGTGAAAGATTTCCATCCGCCGTGTTGCCCGCACCTGGCAAAGTTTCCGCTTCGAAAAATTGAATCAACTCAAAACTAGCCACCAAAACTTAACAAAATTGTTTTTATAATGCCCAACTTTGTTGGCCTGACTAGACTAATATGGCGTGAAAAAAAAATTAATTTTCACTTGCCAGCGGTGCCGTTGCCGCAAATTCAATTTGTGCTTTGTGGTTGTTGTTGTTGTTCTACTGATGCACTGGCGCATTTTTCACAAACTGCTGCAACAAACTGTCAACGGCAGTGGCCAACCTGCCTCTGGAGGCGCCTCCATCCCTGCGCTCGCATGGCCTAATGTGTGTGGCCCATGTGAAGTGCAGAGGGCGTTGAGCATGGGCGTGGCTGGGCGAAACCACAAATAAATTCAACAGCAGAGGCAGTTAGCTCATATTTTGTGAGAACCGCACACATATATGCATGCATGCAGGCTCGCTTACTCACACCACAACAAAACAAAAAGTTGTTTAAGATCGCAACAATTTCATTCACAGCCATGCAAAATATATGCAACATTCTGCAAGTGGTTGGGCATTTTTATTTATTTCTTTGGCAAAAAAAAATGCGAGATTTGTTTAAAAACAAAACTCATCTGCGAAACCAAAAAGCTAACCAGTTTGAGAGACCGATTTATAAATGTCTTAAAAAAACGGATAGCCCCAAACCGATTTGAAGGAACCAAAAAACTAACCAAAATCGCTCTGAAAAAACGATATTTCTCAAGGATAACCCTTAATTTTTGACTTGAAAATTAAATTTTTCCAATTTTTATTTTAAAATATTTTAATAATATTTTTTATTCCTGATTATTATTTTACAAATTGAAAATAAAAGTTATCTTGTAATTTTTACTTAAACATCGAAAATGAAAATCAATGGGACCACATTTTAAGTACATATATTACCTATGATTCCATACCATTCATTTGGTGCATCATATGTCCTTAAAGGACCTACATAAAGAATCTCAAACGTTTTCCTAAATGTGCTGCTATAATTATACCCTTGCAAATGGTATTATAATTTTGCCTAGAAGTGTGCAACGCATAGAAATGTTCATTTCCGACCCCAATAAGTATATATATTCTTGATCAGGGTGACGAGCTAAGTCGATTCAGCTTTGTCGCCATTCAGTTTTGAAGCTAAGGAGCTGAAATTTTGCACAGAGTCTTCTTTTTGCTGCACGCTGCTAATATCTCGGAACCCACCGGATCGGATGACTATATCTCCATTGGAACAATCGGTCGGAAAATTAGTTTTAGTGAGAAAAACGGTGTTCTTTTTAATGGAATGGAATAGAATTCTGCCTAGTTTGATGAAAATCGGACAACTATATAGCTGCCATACAAAAGAAAGGTCTGAAAAACAGTCTAAGATAAAAAAAACTTTTTTGTTTTTATTTGTAGCATCCTGAAACTAATTGTATTTGTTTGTTTCACATACTTTCACCTAATTCTACAAATGTCTTCTACCCTTCCATATGTAGTTTTTCAAGCAGTTGTCTGTATAAGTAGGAGTTCTAAGTCTCACTGGGAGAAGGTTGAAATATTTGTGTTTAAAAATAGTAGTGGTAATTGAACCATACTTGGTGGAGAACGAAGGCAAATGGCGGAATAGACGACTAGCAAAGTAGTTCTCAAAACGGAAACGGAACGATCAGTCATCCTCTGCAGGTGAAAAAACATAACTAGAAAGCTTTTGAGGTTAACGAGGTTTTTGGAATCTTAATGCAAGGCAAACCAACCAAGTTGATTACGTGGGCTCAACGATCAAAAGTGTATTAAGTGGACAAATCCAGATATATCGCAAATGCCGTGTTCATTCCAGTCCACTTTTTCACCTTTTTTATATCCGTTACTCGAAAGCTAAAAAGGGTATACTAAAGTCGTGCAACTGTATGTAACAGGCAGAAGGAAGCATCTCCAACCCCATAAAGTATTCACTTGATCAGCAGTTCAATAGTCAAGTCGATATAGAATTGTCCGACTGTCCGTTTGTCTGATCTGTCTGTATGAACACCTAGATCACAGAGACTGGAAGAGCTAGGCCACCGAAAATTTTAGAATGTGACTTCACGCAGATCAAGTTTGTTTTAGATTTTGACACGACCCCCTCCCGCCACTTCGCAATAAAATCCTATATTCTACATTTTGTATGATATCGTAGCTCATGTTTGTAGTGTAGTGTATGTGGCCAATATCAACAAACTCACAAATTTTCATAAAGATCGGATTATAAATGGCAGAGTTAAAAAAACGTTGAATACTTATCTAAACCGAATGACGTTATTAAACATTAATTGCCCTGAGTAAAGGGTATTTCGAAGTCGGGCGGGGCTGACTTTAACTTACGCTCTCGTTTATAATTCTGCTAAGTTTAAAGAAAACGACAATGTTGAATACTTATCTGAGCCGCATGAGGTTATTAAACATTAATTGCCCTGAGTAAAGGGTATTTTAAAGTCGGGTGGGGCTGACTTTAACTTACGCTCTCGTTTATAATTCTGCTAAGTTTAAAGAAAAGCGGACAATTTTTTTTATTTTTAGTTTGTAAAATAAAAATCAGGAAACAATTTGTAGGCTTATTTTTTAATAAAATGTGTAAAATAAAAAGTTTAAAATTATTGGATTATCACAATTTTCATTTTTAAGACTAAAACTTAAAGTTAATTTAATTTCTGGAGTTTGTATACAAATTGGAACCGTAGAATTAACCGAATTATGAATATTTTTCAAACCGTAAACAGTTCTAGTTGGAAACTGCAGGAAAAGCGATATCTGAGCCGATATTTTAAGAATTTTGAAAGGTTTTTTCCCAACATTCGAAGGTAAGGCAGTCCTTAAAGCGTTTTAAAAATCAGCAATGATCTTGAATCGCCCTTTATTTCACCATATCTTAACTCTTAAACCCCTTTCTTGAGTGTATCGTCGATACTTTCTAATAAATCTGCTCGGAAAGTCAAATTTTTCGACTTTCGATGTTGCAGCACATTCGAAACGATGTGTAAAATTTTTTCTTGGGGGATGAAAAGCTGCTTAATGGTTAGTGCAAGCACTGCGTTGTACTTTATGAAAAGTACTTAGAACAGAGGACTAACCCAAGACGGACCATCAGACTAATACTCCGGTTAGTAAGGGGCGAACCACAGCAGTTTAATCTGAGGGAAGAAATTCCACTTACGGTCAACTGGCAAATTCTAAGACGATTTTCTGAATATGGGTTGGGGAGTCGAAAGCTCTTGCACCTAGTCAATATGCCGTACCCTTTGTTATTTGATGCCTCAATGGTTTACCTTGACCAAAATTGAGCGCCTTAAAGTATGCCACATTTGCTCATAATTTAATTAATTGCTATTTATGGTGCAAACTGAAGACATCATCATTAACATTGCTTCAGTAGCTGCTGGCAAATGCAATTATTTACATTTAAATTGACACATTTCCTCTCGCCTGTTTGCCCAGCGAGCTTCAGTGATCCAAATTGCCATCTCAGTTTGCTGACTTGAGCAAATAATTTTAGCTTAATTATAGCAATTAGATTTGCAAAGCAGCCACAAGGCAAATTGTTGACCCCAAATGCCGATGCAATGTCCTGAGCTGCAAAAACAATTAAATCTGAATTGTTAATGTCATTATTACACACAGGCTCAGGCCATAGTGCACTGATCGGCTTAAATGTAACCCACTCGAGACACTCGAGGCCATATTGAGTGAGCCTGTCACAATTCAAATGGATATTTATGTATCCGCCAACATATTGGCCATAAATCTTGATAAAATGCAAGCAACTTGAATTTGCATCCTGCTGGCAGCGCCAGTTGGCAACTCCAGTCGTCGTCGTCGACGCCGTCTCCGTCGCTTGCACTCAGCTAAATGAAAACGTGCACGATTTTCCCAAATAGTTTAATGCTTAGGAACAGCATGATGTGCACTATTTTGTGGAAGCGAAAGTGCACACAGCAGCCGCATAAAGAAAGCAGCCAGATGCCGCAAAAGCAAAGCAGGTTGCAACTGCAGAAGGAACAGCAGCTACAGCTAGCCAAAAAAAGAGTCGTAGACATGCAACAGTGCATACCAAACAGAGACCGAGGCCGAAAGCAAACGCATACACGGTGAGAAAAATGGCTTGGCATTAAATTCGATTAAGCCCTTGCAGTTATTTACAGAACAAAAAACGTAGTTAAGGCATAGAACTCTACAGGTAACGATATTTGCTTGTTTCAGGGTCAACAAACATCGGGCCAAAGGCAAATCGGTCATTGTGCCGATGATATGATAATGATATCAAAATTGTACATTGATAAGTGAAATCATCAAAGTGATATGAGAAATGCCCCAGTGACTTGATTTCAGATCAAAGTAGACATCGAAAATCTGAGACCAGAAGGAAACACACAGAGTCTTTCATATCAAAGAGAGACAACTATAGTCCAAATTTAAAACGGCAAAACATTTCGAGCGCTATTCAAAATTGGCGTTGGGACTGTACTGATTCCTTTGCAATTTTCGTCAATCCTTATGTTGTCCTGCGTGAAAGAGGTGAGAAGTAGTGCGGTCGCTTGAAAATAATGCGATTTAAATTTTATGTTGCGGCTAGTTTAAATACAAAATATACAATTATAATTAATATTGCACACATTCAAACAAAGATTGTGCGTGTTAATGCGTACATACGTAAGTAAACCGTGCTTGTTTTTGGTTTTTTAACGTTTTTCCATTTGTATGCTGAAGAAGTGCAACAGGTACCAACTTACTTGGATATATGGGTACGTGTAAATGTGTGTTTTCGGTTCGAAGTTCAAGGACAGAACCGACTTTCTACACAGAAAAAAAAAATATGAAATCAATCCGAAATGTTATTGAAAACAGGGTAATCCCGTAGCAGGCTTAAAATGATCCTGTTTAATGGGATTAAAAAATTAAATTGTAAGTGTAATCAATCTTTTTTGGGATCGTATCAAGACTATCCTGGATTACCCTAATTTCAATCCCGTTTCGAATTGATTTTTTATTCAGTGTATACTATATTTTTTTTATTTTGTATTCTCTTGTTCCATCAACATTTTTCTACAGTGTGGATGTAATTTCAAAATAGAAAAGATTTTTCCGGACCACGGTCTTTTCGGATTTCACACTCAGAGAATAAATAGAGAACTTCATACTTGGATCAAGAATGTTCGATGTCAGAAAGTCGATAAGAATGCAAATTCTTGATCCAAGAATGAAGTTATTGATCCAAGTATGCATTTTTGATCCCGTTTTTCTTGTTCCAAGAGCTTTAATACTTGATCCATGTACTATACATTCTCATTTCAAGCAGAATAGTTCTTGAATCAAGTTGGTTGAGAATTTCAAAGCGATTGCGCTCTCTGCTCGATTCCCAGCGGCGCAAATCGACATTGCATAATTGATTACTCCTTCATTACTTTGCCTTCAGTATGTTGAATATAATCTCATACAGTCTGGTTTACTTAGCCATATGCATGGCCGCTTTGTAGAAGGGTTGCGCACATCCTTCATTACTAGTAATAAAAGGTGTATGCTAGAGCCGAACTGTCATCGGATTCCCATTACAAATGTGTATAACTTCTTTTAAATTGTAATGCGGATTGTTCGCAGTTTGTTTACTATCCCTTTACAGAAAAGCAGCAGTTGTAGCTCATTACTTGTCCGTCAGTCGTAATGCATACTTTCAACAGAACACATTTAGCGGTGCGCCGCTGGGTAGCTTCCACACACGCACCTCTTCCATAAAAAACCAAACTGAGAGAGCGAGTTCAACGCTGTTTTTCTCTCAAATGTGCTTGCTCTCCTCTCTGTTTCTTTTCCCCACTCCCCTTGTTTAAAAGCACTATATTAACTACGAATTTAGCTCGCTTGCAAGAGCGAAATTTTTTAAAATTCAAGAACGAATACATTTTTTTAAAGAACTTTCGTACTTAAGTTATTTGTTGTGCTTTTTCTGGGTGCAGTTTGCTTTTATAATTTTCTTATAAGTATTTTGGACGTTCATTTATGGTAGAAACTTTTGATACTCTGTACGTATGAAGCTCCCAGAAGGAAGCATCTCCGACCCCATGAAGTAAATATATATATTCTTGATCAGCATCAACAGCCGAGTCGATCTTGTCGATCCGAACGGTTTTCTAGCTATGATCAAAAGACTATTCGCTGCTGCAGCGCAGAAGCACCGCTGCTTTTAGCTGCTACTGAAGCATCAAAAGTTATGCTGAGCGTTTAATTTCGTTGGTACAGAGTATGTTATAGTCGGGCTTGACCGACTTTCTTTCTTGTCATTTATATTAAAGTTCTCATTAATATCACAGTGCTACAAATTTCATTCAAGTGCAAGAACCTGGGAAATGACCTACCGTACGCTGTAGAACAGGTCGCGTATAGCATTTCCTCATACTTGGTTTTCCTCGGGGACCCCCAAAATCTGAAGATATGGTCCAAAAACCGTTTAGTGCTCATTTTGCTCACTCGCGAATGGACCATCTGATTTTATATAATCTTGTTAATTCCGGTAGCGACGAAAAGATTCTAGTGTATATTAATCAATGCTTTCAGATATGTAACGCTATGGCTCATAAATGCGAGATACAGGTCAGGTATTTCAAACCATTTTTTGGAAATTTCTACTTTAACCACCACTGGTTTAACAATATTTATCCAAGCAATTTTTTCTTAGAATTTTTTATAGTAGTACATTTAATTCTTCGTTAGTCAAGTGTTGTTTAAATAAGTTTAGTTACTGTTTGACGAAGTTATTCGCGTATTTCTGAGCACACATCGGCTTTCTAGCATTTTTTTGAGTGTGTTTATAGAATATCTTTCAAGTAAACATAAATGCCCCCAGAAGTATACTTTGCTAATGTTTGGTGGGAAATTTAAATTTGTCACAGAAATTTTCACATATTATATGGCCATTGTGGATTTGTTCTCTTTGATTGAAAACCGATGTTTTTCATCCAAAAGCCAGCCACAGATGAAAAAAAACTTATTCGTTTTGTCGCACATTATAACAAAAGATACTTTCTTTTCGCACAAAAGGTAGTTATTGAAAACTGAAAACTTTGTCATTGACAGCTTTGTTAAGTTAACTTGTAAATACGCTGAAGAGAACTAAATGGTACTACTGTAGTGAGGATGTAAATATTAATTGTTAATTTGACTAGAGATTATCGTGGCCCTACAAGGTAGCAGCACTCGAACAGTCCATCATGGTAAAACATATAATATGTTAAATTTTCCACTGTAACACGGTGTATTGAAGTACCTCGTATTTTTTGACAAGGTAATTAAAAATTGGAACCTAGGTAAGGTAAATTGTAGTCAAATATTTAAATAGCGAGGAGAGGTAAAAGGTACACCAAAAATGAATACGGATATGTAGGTTAATAGGTACTTACCAACACTGCTTATGGTTTCATACTTTACTATGAAACGCCATGTCTTGCAAGCACTTGATGGTAGTGTGTGCTAAGATGCAGATGTTCGTGTTTGTTCGGTCTTCGAGGTCCTGAATTCGAATCCCCCTGTAGATTAAAAAAAATTTCAAACTGAAATGGTTTACTTGGGGTTGTTGTCGGTGGGCGGTGCTCGTCATGTCCACGACCATATTCCCTTCTAATATTTAGTTAAGTCTTTCAAAGTTGAGTTCGACTTTAAGGAAAATATAGTTTAAGTTTAATCACCGCTTTGGCTTCCTTTATTTTTCAGTGTAAGTGTTAATTCTCTCCCCTTTTCTTGTATTTTTTTTGGAAACGGTACTGCTTCAAAAGTGTTTTTGGGCCAAGACAATACCAAACAGAAAGTAGTGAAACAGCTGCTGCCACTTCCCCTGACCAGGCTCCGTACTATCCCTAAGTTGCTTAGCAGAGTTTTGGGGTTGGGGTTGGGGTTGGCAAGAGCATGCCATGCTTAATTTGATCATTTATCAAGTGCAAAATACATGAGCTGCCAGCTACCAAGTTGAGTTGCGCTCGTCGGTCTCGCCCCCTCTTCGGCTCCTCTCCACCGCCTTAGTAGACGTGTCGACTGACAAATCTAAACAGGCATGTAATCATTTTAGCTGAGGTCTTAATACCGCAAGGCTGACACTCTTGGTAGTCATCGTCAGTTAGTTCCAGTCCTGCCCGCTGTGTGAGTGTGTGTCTGCAACGCGTCGTATGCGCAATATTTAAAATGCATGTGTATGCTTTTGTTGCAGCTTCAACTGTTTGAAGCGGAAGCAGAGGCTTTGGGTTAGGCAAGTTGAAATTATAAATGACAAAGTTAATGAGTATATGGAGCACATGGCATATGTCTAGACTGGAAGTAACAACTTGGTTCGCATTTAAGCTGCACTTCAACTGGCGCTGCTTATGGACTACCATTTTTTGGGCAAATCAAAGAATAATATATAATTTTACAGGTTGAGGCTTCTGCTCCTTCAAAAGGCGCCTGCTTTACGCTTGAGAATGTTCGGGGGCGGCTAATTTAAATTTGTTGCAATTAGAAACTTTGCTTCTGCTCCACCGCAGAGACACAAGCAGCACCGCACAACTGACACATTTAACCCTTTGAAAATCGCATTTGCATTTTGCATTTGGATTTTTGGTTTGTCCGTGCACACTAATAGTAATAACAACAATAATAACAGCAACAACAACAACGACCACCGAGCACACCGCTGGGAGCAGCAGCAGCAGCAGCCGTACAGCCCGGCCAGCTTATCCTGCCCCGACTTTGCTGCGGTAAATGAGAGTATGCTGCATTAGTTTGGGTCTCTGCCCACTGTAGTTGCGGGTAATATTGTTATTGTTATTGCCGGGGCATTATTGTGCTCAATGTGGCACAAAAGTTAGCTGGCCTCAAGCCGCAAAAGTTGCTGCAAAAACTTCTGCCCTGCCGCTTGACATATAAATTTTAATTTCTCCTCAGTGGAAGCGGAACTTTGTGGCCGGCTGTACAACATACACAAACCGAAAACCAAACAGGCCAACGCCCCTACGACCCAGCGGCCAGAGACGCCACAGCGAAGCGTAATTTATTGAGTCTGACGCTTGTCAGCGGCGTGTGAAGAGCCGCCTGCAGACGCTTGAATTTATGTGGGTCGAAGTCGAATTAGAAAAAATGGCTCTCTGTATCAAAGAAGGCACATAAAAGTGCGGCCAGCAGTGGGATAATCAAACCCCTTTGACAACTCTTAGGCGGAATTAAATTGATAACACGAAAGGCGGCGCAGGCCCTTGGCAAACATTGGCAAACAATGAGGACACTTGCCGAAAGTTTAAATGAAAACACAAACTCTTCAAATCTCTAACTCAGTGCCAAACTACACATAGAACTTCAGTGCAGTACTGGAAACAATGCCAAAATGAAGATTTTTATGAATGAACAGCATAATTTCATTCATCGGCCGTTTCGAATTTGCACTGATTCAGCTTTGATTCAATACCAGCACCACGGAGCTTTTCGCAAGCTGAGAGCTAAACAAATAACAGCATTGGTGAAAAAAAACTTTGAGAGAGATTCAATTTTTTAAAGAATATTCCACTTACTTGAAGCTTTTAAGTCATAGCCCAAGCATTGCGAAATGTTCATAAATTAGAAACAAGAGCAGAAAAGTGAAAAGGGCAAAAATCATATTTTGAAATTTCTTGGTTTTTCAAAAGTTTTGAACAACCAAAGCTGGTGTGCTTGAAGCTGTATTATGGAATATGATAGAAGAAAGAAAATGAGCGGAAGCAAAATATCTCGGCTTGGCTCAAGAATATCGGGGAATACACTGTGTGTGGGTTCTTTCGTTCCGAGGCGGTCAAGGTGAAGACGTCATGTCGTTGGTGTGCATACCCGGAGGACATCAGTTTAGTTCCATAGACTAGAAATACAAAAAATGCATTTCAAATGGCCTTAAAGATTATTTTTTATTGAGGACCCAAAATAGCAAAATTGACTGGACACACCCAAAAGTCTGCATCATAGCCCACACGACCATCAACCGCTTGCTATTGATAGGACAATGTGGTTCCCAATAGAATACCATTTATCATACTTCTTTATAGAGGGGAAAAGTCACTACATATATTTTTTAGCAGGGATGCAAACCGGTTCTGAACCGAACCGGTTTTGAACCGAACCGAACCGCATATTCCAGCTAGTGAACCGAACCGCAAACCGAACCGGCTTCCTATCAGAATTGCTGAACCGAACCGAAAAAAACCACAAAAGAAATCGGTTCGGTTCGGTTCAGCTTTCTCACGAGTTTTAACTGGAATCGCTTTCCCCAATGTTTTTGATTAATTTGGGAATTTGAATCGAAGATAAATTTTATACATTTCGTTCGATCCTCTACATAGGATGACTTGAAACAAATTTTACAACTTGTAATACTGTAAGTCTTCTGCAATGGTCCGCCTATCGCTTAATATTCCTGTCATCAATATGTCTTTTTCCTCTAGTAGACAATATTTTCAATTCAATCTTCTTTACCTTAATTCAATCTTAGACAGCAGAGTTTTTATACTCGTTACTCATAGAGTAAAAAGGGTATACTAAAGTCGTGCAAATGTATGTAACAGGCAGAAGGAAGCATCTCCGATATCATAAAGTATATGTATTCTTCATCAGCATCAACAGCCGAGTCGATATAGCCATGTCCGTCCGTCCGTCCGTCCGTCTGTATGAACACCTAGATCTCGGAGACTAGAAGAGCTAGAGCAACAAAAATTTAGATGTAAGCTAGTAGTATTGTCTGTAGGCAGATCAAGTTTGTTTCAAATTTTGGCCACGCCCCCTCCCGCCCCCGCAATAAAATTTTTTGAATATCTCCTACAATTTGCTGAGCTATCGAGCTCAGATTTTGCAGTTTAATCTATGTGGCCAATATCTACAATTCGTATGATATGATTAATAGGGTATGTAAGATGCATGGAACGTATTCTTTTCTAGCAGACATTCTCTCTTTTCGAAGGGCATTCCTCTAGGAATTTATAGACGAATTCTAAAAGTAATAACTTATAATAACTATGCACATTCTTCTAAAGATTTTAAAGATATTCAATTGGATTAGAAGAATTAATTTTCAAAAGTGTTCGAATAGTCACATTTTTGCAGAAATTATATTTCTTTATTTGCCTTTGTGAACCACTGAACCGAACCGAAACCGCGGTTCAGTTAGCTCCAAAAACCATGTTCTGAACCGAACCGGCGGTTCAGAAATTCTGCGAACCACTGAACCGAACCAGTACTTATTTTCGAGTGGTTTGCGCATCCCTGTTTTTTAGTATGTTCGAAACAAATAAATCTGTAGAAAATTGTCACTACATTCTTTTTTCGTTTACTTGGAACACAAGCAGTCACTATAAAATGAAACCATGCCTTCTCTGGGTTCCACTTTTGGCATGCGTATTCAACAAGAGTTTTTGTGCTTTCTTCAACAAAAACTATCCGATCTGAAGAAAGCATGCTTTGAGGGTTTCACGCCTGAACGAAAGCGAGTGGATCTTTTCACTTCTTTGGAACAACTTTTTCGGTGAAGAAAAGTATGAAAGATGTGTATTATCATAGCATGAGGTCCCTTCCCTATTTCCTTTCGTATGTATATTCTCCCCACTTTGAATATATAAAAATCTTTAAAATTTAACTATCTTTTCTTATTTTTCCCTCGATTTTACATTCTTCATTTACAAACGGAGATTAAGAACAAATTATAAATCAAATGGTCAAGACTTCAGAGGATCATATTGATCTCTGTTTAGTTTCGCTGACTTAATTTCGATACTTTAATTATATCTTTTTAACCTTATTTTTTGGTCATAATAGTACATAGTATTAAGCTCTTGATATTATGCAACGAGTATCGCGTACTGAAAGTCACGATCTGAGAATTGCCGTCTAAGAATCTGCTTCTTCGTCTTATTTAGCCCGATATTTGAATCACAACCGCATGACGGTCTGGTGCGCTGCAATTAAATGCGCCACTTGCCTCTGTCTTGTGTGAACTAGAATCGAGTGCTGAGTAACGAGTACAGCGTAGATAGTACTAAGTTTAGAGAGCTTAGTATCGAGAACTAAGTATAAAGCACTGATTATCATGATCAGTATTGAGTATTGTCGAGTATTGATTACGAGTATCGAGTAATTGAGTATAGTTTAGTTTATACTATTACAGTATCGAGTGCTTGATATACAGAACATGACATCCAGTACTGAGTATCGAGCATTGAGTATTGTGAAGAATTCAGTAGGAGTATCGAGTACCTAATAACGAGTTTTTGGTATTAAGATCTCAGTATTAAGTACTGACTATCGAGTTTATGGGATTGAGTTTTTGGTATTGGTATACACTTCGTGTAAAGTACTTGGCTTAGAGTAATTGATATAGAGTACTTGGCATCGAGTACTGAGTATCTAGAAGTGACAGTCGAGAACTGAGTATCGATCACTAAGTATCGATGTCTGTATTGAGTATTGGTGAGAATTGAGAAGGAGTATAGAGTATCGAGATTTTAGTATTGAAATCTTAGTATTAAGTACTGATTATCGACTTTATGGGATTGAGTTTTTGGTATTGAGATATGAGTATCAAATACTTGGTGTAGATTACTTGGTATAGAGTACTTGGCATCGAGGACTTAGTATCGAGAAATGAGTATCGATATCAGTATAGAGTATTGACGAGAATTGAGTAGGAGTATCGAGTATAGTGTTGAGATCGAGATTGAGTTTTTATACCCTGTTCCCATTGAAAATGGGAAAAGGGGGATCATGAAATTGTGCGAATGTATGTAACAGGAAGAATGAAAATTTTCCGACCCCATAAAGTATATATATTCTTGATCAGCATGAACAGCCGAGTCGATATAGCCATGTCCGTCTGTCCGTCTGTCCGTCCGTCCGTCTGTCCGCCTGTCTGTCTGTATGAACGCGTCGATCTCAGAGACTATAAGAGATAGAGCCACAAATTTTTGCACCAAGGTAGATTTATGCTGTACGCAGATCAAGTTTATTTCAGATTTGAAAAATTCCACCCCGTCCCCCTTTTATCCCCAAAAAACCTAGACCTCCTCTAGAAATCCTAGACCTAAAAAGCCGTCAGATCCACAATTTTCAAGTTAGAGCCTCGTGGTTTTGTATACATCAAGCTAGGCCCAATATCTATCTATTCTGAAAATCAGATCGAACAAAAAACACCGGAGTTATAAGCGAAACAGTTGAGCTGATAAGAGCACCCCCCCAGTTGTTGATCAGGACTAGAAAAGTGTTGCCTACATTTAGGATGATATTTTCAAAAATTCAAAATCAAATAAATGAAAATAAATGAACAGGGTATTTTGTTGTCGGGAAACTCGACTGCAGCGCCCTTACTTGTTAGTATTGAGAAATGAGTAACGAAGACTTAGTTTAAAGTACTTGGTATAGAGTACTTGGTATCGAGTACTGAGTATCGAGTGTTGAGTAGGGATATCGAGTACCTAATATCGACATTATAGTATTGAGGTCTTGGTATTGACTACATATTATCGAGTTTATGGGATTGAGTTATGAGTATTGAGAAATAAGTATCGAGTACTGTGTAACGAGTACTTAGTGTAAAGTACTTGGTAGAGAGTACTTGGTATGGTGTTCTGAGTATCGAGTACACAGTATCGAGTACTAGGTACTAAGGATGGATCACTAAGAGTCAAGCACTAAGTATTGAGCACTGAGTATCGATTAACGAGTACTGAGCATCGAGCTATATCGATTACACCGTACTGTGTATCGAGTTATGAGTATAGCGGTCTAAAGCTTAAGTTCTGAGCATTGAATACTGTGTATCGAGTACTTTTTGCAGTATAGTGTTCCTTGACCTCAGCAGCAGTAAGTCAAACATCTTGCCAGCATCAGCCTCAATTCTCAATTCATTAAGAAGTTATGCCCCCAACCCTTTGGCTGGCAACGCCACATTAAACACATCCCATTCGTTCCTATGTCAACTGTTATCTTCATCAGGCAACACCCCACTGACTCCCACTTACCTTTCGCCTCTTTCTATTCCCGCACAGCAAAAGTAACAGACAACTCTGCGGCTTTTATTGTTTCCGCTGTTGCTGTTTGCTGTTGACATTATCACGGCAGCGACACCTGCCGGGGCCGGTTGGCAGGCACTTTAATGTTTAACTTCAGATGCAATACTCCTCCGCTCCCCTGTATTTGCTCAGGGCTAAAAGTCAATATGACGCATACGCCGCATTGGCCCATTAAGATAATTAAAAGCGCCCACGCGAGTTTGCCAAAGGATTAATCCTTGAAATTGCTGGATACGCAAGGCGTCAAGTGACTGCCAGTGGGGGGCAACTCCATTGAATAATTAGACAGTTTCCGTTTCCGGCAGTAAAAATTTACGGAGAGCAAATAATGGCAGCTGTTGCTGAGGTTTTAAGCTTGTCACCAGCAGCTGGCTGGCTGCAAAGTTGATTTAGTTCTCCTAATCCCCACTGAGTGCTGGGCCGAATCGAAAGTGCATAAATAATTTCGAATTGGGTTGCCCACTGGCCGCTCCAGTGATGAAGTTTACATTTCCGGCGGAAATGTTTGCCCGCCTGTCATTTCTCTTTATGTTTTATGCAATTTGACATTGATATTGCGGGCGATTAACTCGCCTGATTCGCCCGCCAATCAGTCCAATTAAACGCATCAAAAAAATGGTTGTATCTGAAATCCATCTAAATTGCTGCGAAATGTTGATTGGGGAAAGCGGTCAAAAAATGCCAAATTGTGTACAATTTAATCACCCAAAATGGACGGCCACCATTTGGCTTTTAGTGGGGATAAAGGCAGGTCAAATAAATGAAAATGAAGAAGATGGTTAGAGGCAAAGGTTCGCACCGTTGATATGCTATATGAAAATACAACTACGAAGAGTTGCTTTTTACCTCAAACTTGGTTATTTAATTACCCTGAAGCGGATGTCGTTAAATCAAATCGCAAATTCGTTCATTCCTCGCCGACCATTAGGTGGAGCATATAAAAATGTTGTTACCATCAACTCTGCAATGCAAATGCATTTTACGAGAAACTGTTTATACGGAATGTGCCCGATCCCGTACATCAAATCGGCCAAAAAAAGTGCGGCCATAACCATTTTTTATGCAACGCTTTTGCGGTTGCCGTTAACGCTGATTTATGAGTGTTAAGTTAATTTGAGTCGCCACCCGACCGAGCGTTGATTGGGCGGAGTCCTGACCCCGCACCGCTACTCCATCATTCTGGCTGCTGCTCTCTGGCCGAGCTCATGCATGTTTGAACTGCACCCCAAATGCACATGCGAGAGCATACACAATGCCAATGTAGGCGCCGCTGCAATGCACTTTGAGTTACGAGTCAAAAAATATAAACCTCAGTTGCATTTACGACTCTGCCACAGTACCGGCAGTGTCGACTATGGCCCGGGCAAATGGAAAGTGATGGCGTTGGTACTTTTTGCACCTTGGACCACAGGCGAGGCACTTTGTTAAAGTTTAAATAGAATTCGCAGCTGACAACTAATTAAATTGCAGACAAACTTAAGGAATGTTGCACAGCACTCGATTCCAGAGATTTTGGTATGTTTTTTTTAAAAAAACAAGTTATTAGCTCGGCTCTGCTTGTCAACTCTGCAATCCTTTTGGAACGGTTCATTTTTGTGCCTTTCAAGGCATCTTTACAGAGGAAATACCATAAAGTATTTAAGTATTAAGTATAAAATAGTTAAGTATTTACCTTCGATCGGCTTGACAGCCATAAAAGAGAATGTAAAACAGGCTGGGCCGAAAAGTGACAAATTATTGCAAACTAGCTCTGACCCATCTCATCGACTGCTGCGCTCTGTTTGCTCTCTTGGGCAAAGCCCAGGCATACGCTTGGCTAAGACCTGAATGGTGAATGGCGAAATGTACTCGTCCCCAGCGGGCCATGCATGACCATCGGTGCTCGGAAAGGTCAACAAGCACCATAGCTTTCGTAGCTAGGTTTGGAAAAAATTAAGGTTTGATTCTGCGAACCTGATTGAATTCCAGCACCCAAAAACAATTTGTATCAATATCAATTTGATACGCGTTGTCTCAAAGTGAAACTGACACCAGTATCTTTTTTCTTGTTTCAAAATGATACAATTAGGATATTGATATATTAGGTGTCAATTGAACCCCAAGCTTATTAAATTGATACGCTAAAGTATCAAATCGAAACTCACACATTTTCGATTTTGAGTTCGACCAAGGGCGTGCGCCTGGTGTGGCAGGAGGGGGCAGCTAATTATCCGATTATATTTCAGCCTAATACAAGTTTGTTTCAATTTGATATCTTAACAAGAAAGAAAATCGGCAAGCCCGACTATAACATACTCTGTACCAAGAAAATTTGTCTTTTGATCATAACTCGAAAACCGTTCATCCGATCTTCTTCATTTCTTTGGCGGATCGATAAGTTATCCTAATAACTAAATATGTCCAGAAGAAACAAGCCATCTATCTTCAAAACTGTGGGAGATATGACGTTTTTTCCATATTGCGTGGGCGGGAGGGGGCGTGGCCAAAATTGAAAATAAACTTAATCTGCCTGCAGACTAAGAAGCATATGTCCCATACATGTCAAACCTCTATTTCTTACCATCTCTGAGATCTGTGCGTTCATACGGACAGACAGACGGACAGAGTGACAGACGGACATGGATATATCGACTCGGCTGTTGATGCTGATCAAGAATATATATACTTTATGTGGGTGGAGATGCTTCGTTCTGGCTGTTAAATACTTTTGCACAAACTTTATATACTCTATGTACCTACGGTACAGAGTATAAAAAGGATATTAAAGAAACTCTATTAGATGATTTCCGGTATCCATTTGGACGGGATATGTCTTAAATATCCTTTAAATCATCCAACGGAGCTAAAAATCATCCGAAGGATATGAAAACTGATGATCATTTGGATGATTTTACAGCTCCGCTGATTAAAAGGATATTAATGACATATCCATTCCAAATGGATCTTTTTTGGATCTTTTTTTTTTGTGTACAAGTTTGTTTTATAAACGCTAGATTGAATACAAAATTGAAGTGCGAATTGGGCAAATATCTTGAAACTCTGAAGGAGCAATTAAACCAGCCGGATATTTCCCGTACACCCAGAAAAAAAACAGAACGAATAACTTAAGAACGAACGCTCTTAAACAAGTTTGTTTCGTTCATGAATTTTCAAGAACTTCACTCTTGCAAGCGAGCTAAATTCGTTCTCAGTATAGTGTTTTTGGCAGGGGAGTGAGTTAAAGAAACAGAGAGGAGAGCAAGCACATTTGAGAGAACACAGCGTTTAACTCGCTCTCTCAGTTTTGTTTTTGATGGGAGAGGGGTGTGTGTGGAAGCCATCAAGCCGAGAGCGCAATCGATTTGTGAACTCATGTTGCTTTGGAATTCCCAACCAGTTATGGCATTGCTGGTATGTAGAGACGAATGTTCGACTGACAGTTCACAGGCAATGACTGATGCTGCTTTGAGGTGTTGTGTATTCCTCGAGCCAGCTAAAACTTGCAACAAGGCCAATTGTTGTATGAATTGGAATCTGTAAAGCTCTTGATTTGAGAGTAAAGTAACTCTTACTCTTGAATCTAATCCGCTCTTGATACTAGAAAAAACATTCTTTGTTTGTGTGATTAAAGAATGAGCAATCTTGAATTTGAGTAAGTAAAGCACGTGATTCAAAACCTATACTGCTTGATTTGAGAATGATTCGTACTTGGATCAAGTATTTTAGCTCTTGGATCAAGAAAAACGGAGTCAGAAATTCATACTTGAATCAAGGATTTCACTCTTGGATCATGAATTTTCATTCTTATCGAATTTCTTACATCGAACATGATTCAAATATGAAATTCTCTATTTTTATTCTAAGTGTAGGAACAATAATTTTTTAATTCCGAATCATCCCCCTCTTCTCCGAGGTCGCTTACCACGCACTAACCTAATACACAATATAATCACAATTCCAGGTACTAACAAACGGCCGATCACCAACAACAGGGTGTCTATTCTGTAATACAGCATAAAGGGCACATTGCCATCGTTTAAACGCATATGGGCAGCACCCTTATGCCTCAGTACATACTCCGTCCACCAGACAGCCGTCTCCAAGGGACTCATAGGTTGATCACGAAATCGCCTAGACATTTCCTTGGCGTTTCGTGCATAACTGGGATTATGCAGTAAATCTGCTATCGTGCGATTCAGTGACTCCACAGTTATTTCGTGGTTCTGCAGACTTTCGGACACACCAGCCAAACGCATGCGTTCCATATTGGCAAACTGGTCAAAATAAAGCGGCAATCCCAGCATGGGAACACCAGAATGAGCAGCCTCTATTACACCCAATAGACCGCCGTGGGTGATGAAGAGCTTGACCTGGGGATGGGAAAGGATTTGTCGCTGTGGCAGCATTGGGCTGATGTAAATGTTATCCGACTGGTTGGGCAGAGCCTCCAGCTCGTATTTCCAAACGACACGCTGCTTGAGCTGTCTAAACACTTCCAAAAACAGTTGCCTCTGGCTGGCCGGTAGCCAATACATCAGAATTTCCAAGCCCATGGAGAAGTAGATAACGCCATGCTCTGCCTCGTCCAGAAATCGTTGCAACTCCTCGTCGCAGTCAGCTGCCGGTGCTTGCAGATGCAGTCCAGCCACCTCAACTATGCTGGGCACATTCGATCGTACATGGCCCAGACTAAAGTGCTGGTTGATCAATATCAAAGAGAATCTTCCCTGCAGATTGTTCAATCTGGCGGGCGGATGACCAAAGAATTGCTTTAACAACTGCACCTGACCGGGTAGATACACCAAACGCTCCAGCAGCCACTCCTCGGCGATGTGTATCCAGTTGTTGCATTTACTCCAAAGACTAGTGCCCCAGGAGTAGCCCATGGGTGAAATAGGCTCGTACACACTCGGTGACAAATTGCCCACCAAATAGTCAATATACCAATTGGGTCCAAAGCTGGCAAAGCCCACCAGGGAGGCATTAAAGTAATCCGCAAGTCCATATATGGCATTCACATGCAGCGGATCCGTCATGACTATATCGAAGTGCTCACTCTTGTTCCGGAGCAGAGTTTGTACGGTCTTGTCGCTGAGAATAGCGCGGGTCATGTTGAAAAACAATGCACCCGACATGGAGCACTCGGTCCACTTGTTGGTGAGGAAATCCGAACCCGAGACAAAGGTATTCATTACGTCTGTAAACAGCAATAGTTTACCCACATTGTTCAGTTGTTGTTCACTGCGCTCAACACACTCACCATCGATTAGCTTGTCCAATGCCGACAGACGTATATGCCTTACGCCCTCCACATCATCCAGATAGCCCACCGTGGATATCATTGTCACCTGGTGTCCCCGCTCGACGAGCGCAGCCACAAACGGTCGCCACAATAAGTACGGTGCGGTTGAGGAATAACCCGAAATGGTCAGTACATGAGCAGCTTCAGTCAGCTGCACGCACAGGGCAAACAAAGCGAGCAGAGCGAGCAGAGCACTCCAGAGGCGCCCTACCATTTCGCACGTTCTCTCGCACCTTTGCGACCGCACATATCGCAGGTCGAGACACCAATGGGAATTACTGCCGCCAATCTAATCTAGTCCCCTGGGATATTGAGATAACCAACGATTGAGAACATACAAATAAAATTATTGTGCACTAAAATGTTGATAGCAAAGGTCTTGTTGAGTGGGCTGGGCGGGGGGCTAGGCAAATGCATTTTTATCTATGGAATCAATTGTTTTTATAAACAAACGCCTCTTTTTGGGACCCCGAGGTTATTCTTTAATTGATCGAATTATTTAAGAAGTTTCTTATTAATTTTAAGTTAAACAACAACTATTCTTAATGTCAGTACCAGAGCTGCAAACCCGAATTCCGACATTCAGATTACTGTGAACCGAACCTTGAACCAATCCTCTTAAGGTATTAAAGCTGAACCGAACCCAAAATTTCGGTTCGGTTCAACAACAATTATAGATTTGAACTGTTTCCCAGTGACTTCTTCTGTTATCCTGACAGAATTATCCACATTACTGTGGAAACACTTTTCGTATGTGGACTACTAAATTGCATTTTACTTTAAGGGCTGTATCCCGATGTTTTTATTTCGTCACAATACTTTATATGAGTAGAAACACATTGTCATTGCTTTGATGGTCATGAGCTGTATGGAAGTGTTTCTATTTATATAAAGTACTAGCTGAATACCCGGCATTGCCCGGGTCCAAACAACTTTGAGTTTTTACAAACCTTTACTATTCTATTCTTGAAAACGTCTGACTTTTGCTATTGTAATAATAAACTTTGAAACCGGCTTTGAGCAGACAAAATATTCATCCCATATAACCAATCAAATTTTTACATCTAGAAAGCTTTCTTTTGCCACTAAAAGTTGTAAGGTTCTTAATTACTTATCACAAAACCAAATCACAATTCTGTTGGATAATTATTTATTCTCAATTTATGTTATGTTATGCTTGTTTATAAACTATGTTTCTAGTTTTCGTGACCTCGGAGACGTACCTCTCGCTCCTCAGCTGTTTCACTTGCTCTGACAGTGGACGCTCGAGTTCGATCCCCACCCAGGCGATTTTCACGTTCTTCAGTCGTTCCATTTGCTATTTGAGTTGGCCGTTTCAAAGCTCTTGGAGCACGTTGCCCAATATATGATTTCGTTGGAAGCATTTTTTACAAATTTATTGACAAATTTATCACAAATTTATTTGACAGAAATAGCAAAGTCACTTTTTAAAATCAACACAATCGGATGAACGGTTGAATTTTGCAATTTTAGCGGTTTTTGGACCAAGTCACAGACATGAGACAATGCCTATGACAATTTCCTGATCGACATGAACATACTGTGAACGAGAGCGTAAGTTAAAGTCGGCCCTGGCCGACTTCGAAATACCCGTTACTCAGCTCAGCTCGGATAAGTATGCAACATTTTTTTAACTCGGCCATTTATTATCCGATCCTTTTGAAAATTTGTGAGATTGTAGATATTGGCCACATAGACTACACTGCAAAATCTGAGCTTGATATCTTAAAAATAGGAGTTATTCAATATTTTTTATTGCGGGGGCGGGAGGGGGCGTGGCCAAAATTTGAAACAAACTTGATCTGCCTACAGACAATACTAGCTTACGTATAAAATTTGGTTGCTCTAGCTCTTCTAGTCTCTGAGATCTAGGTGTTCATACAGACGGACGGACGGACGGACAGACGGACATGGCTATATCGACTCGGCTGTTGATGCTGATGAAGAATTTATATACTTTATGATATCGGAGATGCATCCTTCTGCCTGTTACATACATTTGCACGACTTTAGTATACCCTTTTTACTCTACGAGTAACGGGTATAAAAATATGTGAAGATCGGTTCAGCGGTTTAGACGCTGATAAGGAACAAACATTTAAACATACAAACATACAAACATACAAACATACAAACATACAAACTTACAAACATACAAACATACAAACATACAAACATACAAACATACAAACATACAAACATACAAACATACAAACATACAAACATACAAACATACAAACATACAAACATACAAACATACAAACATACAAACATACAAACATACAAACATACAAACATACAAACATACAAACATACAAACATACAAACATACAAACATACAAACATACAAACATACAAACATACAAACATACAAACATACAAACATACAAACATACAAACATACAAACATACAAACATACAAACATACAAACATACAAACATACAAACATACAAACATACAAACATACAAACATACAAACATACAAACATACAAACATACAAACATACAAACATACAAACATACAAACATACAAACATACAAACATACAAACATACAAACATACAAACATACAAACATACAAACATACAAACATACAAACATACAAACATACAAACATACAAACATACAAACATACAAACATACAAACATACAAACATACAAACATACAAACATACAAACATACAAACATACAAACATACAAACATACAAACATACAAACATACAAACATACAAACATACAAACATACAAACATACAAACATACAAACATACAAACATACAAACATACAAACATACAAACATACAAACATACAAACATACAAACATACAAACATACAAACATACAAACATACAAACATACAAACATACAAACATACAAACATACAAACATACAAACATACAAACATACAAACATACAAACATACAAACATACAAACATACAAACATACAAACATACAAACATACAGAAAAAACATCTGTGAACTCCCGAGGTGAGCGGACGCGATTTCCAAGTGCTCCGATCAAACAATCGAATAAACATAGACAAGCATCTCCTAGTGAAAGTGTTTTAGTGTCCAGTGAAACAGTAGTGCTTCCTTGGCCCAAAGGGCAAACATTCAAGGGCTAAAAGCGCCCAGTGAAACTGGAAGCAATAAACTAAACTAGAGTCCAACTAAACAATTTTCTGTGCGCGCTAAGTCGACAGTGTTTTGTTTATGTCCCACAGCGCACTTTCGGCTACAACCGCAGGCTGGAATTTCATCTCCACCACGGCTCTCTCAGAACGGCACTTCTGTGTGCTAGTGCGTGTGTGTGTACGAAGTGCTCTCAGTCGGTAGTGCAGTGCGATCGCAAAGCAGACGATCGGTAAAGCAGTGCCGTCGTGGAAAGCAGTAGCCGCGGCTCATATACACCACTCCCACCACCCCATCCATAAGCCACGGTGGCGTAAGACATGTGCACACGGATTACGGCGCCGGCGACACGAGTTCGAATCCCAGGCTAGTCAACAAAGAAAAAAAAAAGAAAGAAAACAATAAAATTGTTTCTTTTTCTTCATTTTTCTATTATTTATTAAATTAATTATTATATTATTTTTAAAAAAAAAAAAAAAAAAACGGAAATATCTGCTAATATTAAATATACGCTGTGTAACGCGGTATACGCTCCTGGGAGAAATAGGGCATAAGGTCAAGGAACCGACCAATCGCCAACCCAATCGCTTGGCGACGCCCAAAAAAAAAAAAAAAAAAAATATATATACAGTAGTTATAGGGCTCTGGCGACCGAGACGGGGCGGTATAACCTCCACCAGGCAAAGCCAAGGGAAATCTCTGGCCATCGCGGGACTCCCACTTTGAGCCCAGAGACAGACAGGGCTGGAACCCTGTCGTCACCGCACAGTACGTTGTACAGCATTGGTATGGCAGATTTCCCCTTATCTGCAATATCAGGCGGATCAACAGGTGATGTGGATGCAAAACGGGCTGAAGCCGAGCTATTAGCAAGGTTTCAAGCCCGCCCTAGGATCGCAAGATCTCCACCGATTGCAGAGCCATCCTCTGCTCCACCGATGATGACCGAGAACGTGTTCCAGTTCCATGTGACTGAGAATACCGAAGCGGTCGACACTCCAAAGAGGAGCAGGGAAACGACGAGCCCTACGTGTTCGCAAGAAGCGAACAACAAAAAGCTAAAAGTGCATAAGAGCACCATAACTCTAACAGAAGAACTGGGGATCCTGATTGATGAGCTGATCCATACCTTTGCCGATAGAAAAGCCAAAACAGTCAGGCACATCAACCAGGCGAACAAGGATGCATTTGCCCAAATGAAAGAGCTGCAAGCAGAGATCAGATCTCGGTTACTGGAAAAACACCAGGAGAATGGTACGGCCGCTAGCGCCTTTCAGATCCGTATCTGCAACTGCACTGCAGAGCCCAACGAAGGGACAAAAAAGGAGAACGACCACAGCAGAATGACCCAGACTTCGCCGCAGACACCTCTGACGCTAACGCCAGCACAGGAACTATATAAAGAAGAGCGGAAACAATGCGCAACGCAGACAACCCCACCGGAAAACCGCCAAGGTCGAGGCAAGCCGTCGCATACATGGAAGGATATGGAAGGAAAAACTCCAAAGCTGCACGGTCAACCCACAGCAGCACACCCGGACAAAAGGCAGAAGTATCAACAGGCACAAAAAGCTGTCAAAACCCAACCGAGCAAAGAGGGTAGGTCTGCACACCATGTACAGGATCAGCAGACAGTCCAGACGGCAAATAATCAGGCGGCTAAAAAAGATGCGGCCACAAACTGGCAAAAGGTCAAACCCAGGCTAAGACAGCCCCCAAAGAAAGGCAGTAGACCAGACGCACTCCTGGTTAAATGCAAGGACCCAGCCTCATATGCTGAAATCCTTAAGGCGGTACAATCCGACCAAGCTCTCCAAGCCTACAGGGAAAATGTTTGCGGCATAAGACGTACGGCCGACGGGGAACTACTCATGCAAATGAGCAAAGCAGGGGATGAAGCAACCACAATGTTGCGTAAGGCAGTTGAAAATGCTATGGGAGATAAGGCAACAGTGAGGGCAATCTCTGACAAAATAGCCATTGAAGTGAGGGATATCTCAGAATGGTCTACCAGCGAAGAAGTCCTGCAGGCGGTCTTTGCCCACATTGAAAGAGACAAACATACAAACATACAAACATACAAACATACAAACATACAAACATACAAACATACAAACATACAAACATACAAACATACAAACCTCAAAATTCTGTAAATTGGTCAATTTTGGTTCAAACCCGAGGGCCGAAGATCCTCGAAATTTTTTTGGGTTGGCAGCCCTGGTCAGAACATCTCTCAAGCTGCAAGCTGTAAGCTTTTCATAATTCTCTAATAGCCTATTTCTGCCAAAGAAATTAAACTTCTTTTCAATAATCGACAAGAATTCCATTAATTTTCTAAAAATAAGAATTATGACATTCGCCCCGAATGCATTTGGTATTTTTTACATAATACTGGATTTCGGAACGTTACTTTCAGTCAAAAATATTGTCACTACAGAACATTCTTGCATTCCTGCCTTCTTGTGTCTGATGCCACTTTCACGCCATAAAAAAATCATAGCGGCTAGTGCTAGTAGACAAGTTCCATCCAATATGAATGTAGGTGAATCCTGGACTTTTGGAGAATACAGAGAAAGTTTGTATACCCTTGCAGCACGTTTTTCTTACTAATTTGAAGGACATTTCCACTAAAAACAAACAAGTTTTTCTCACTTAAAGCTGAATTATAGGCTAATTACACTAGGAGTGCGTTATGAGTTAATAGCTAACAATTTGCTTTTTTGCCATACTAAAAAAGCTGAATGTTGGCTATTAATAAAGTCCACTAGTATGAGTATACTTTTCTATGACAGCTAAGCTATATAAATGTCCGAGGGCGACCAAATTTGGTGGAATCATGGGAAAGCATAGCAAAACTAAGAAATACAAAGTTTGGAGTAGTTTGCTTTGAAAACATCAACTTTTTCTCACTAAAACCAGTTTTTCGACCGATCATTCCCATGGCCGATCCGGCTGGTTTTGATACTTGTGCAGCGTATTTGTACTACAAGACTTCGTGCAAAGTTTGGTGAAGATAGCTTTAAAAACTGACAGATGAAATCGCATAGAAACAGACAGACAGATGGTTTAGATTTTTATCGACTCAGCACGTCATTCCCGTCAAGAATATATGCACTTTATGTGGTCGGAGATGCTTTCTTCTATGCGTTACAAACATCTGGACAATTTCAATCAAATTAGCTATTAGCTATAAACTATTGTTTCAGCTACCAAGCTGAACTCAATCAGCTGTCCGGCTAATCAAGGTTGCGGCGCAACAAGCTTTGAGCTGGATATGAGCAAATGTTTGTTTGTTTGCTACAGTTGACAACCACGGACGGCATCGATCTGACAAATGTAAAGGCAGCTATTGAATCACTTTAAAATTTGGCAGTATGTAAATACTTTAATTTCACCCTTTTTGCGCACCGATTTGATTTAGATTTCGTGAACAGCTGGTAGCGTGCACTTAAGGCTGGTTCGTCTTCTTTAAAAAAGAGGCTCCAATAATTTCTAAACTGCATTAAATAAATGAAAGACTTCACACATTCTCCATGTTGAAGTCGCGTCAGAATGTAAAGCGAAGAATACGGTCACACCAAAACAAAATCAAATCTAAATCTTTTAGTATGACCGAAAATTCCTCGCTTACTTTGGTCCCACTAGACAAGTTGTATTGAGCAGCTGTGAAAAGGTGATTAACGAAATCTTAATCAAATCTAAATCAAATCTAAATCGCTTTCAGGAATACCCCTATTAACTCAATCATCAGAGCTGGGAATGCTGACTACAATTTGTTCGATTTAACCTAGTCATAAGCTTCGAAAGTCCCTTTTTTGGGTGCGAATCACTTGAAAAAGTCCCTTTTTTGGCACCATTTGCTAAAAATAATTTTCGAAGTCAGAACTAGAGCCAAAATAGCTTGTTCTAGCAAATAAACAGCTAAAATGGCTACACTTGGTGGTCCCCTCAAGAAGGAACAGTTATAGGGAACAGTGGCTGTGAACACTCGCTGAGAAGAGTTTTTGGGAACAGTTGCTGGAATCAATTGTGGACAGCATTTCCATGTAGAATGTAGAATGTATGTATGTATGTATGTAGAATTTCTAAATGTACAAATTAAAAATTATCCGAGTCCTCGATGAAGCCGACAGATGTCACAGCAAAACTGCATGGATAGCGAATTGTATGCATTCGCATAAGTGGCGCCATCTATTGGACTTCTAAGCGTTCGCTTTAGGCACCTTAGAGGGCGCCACTCAATGGTGCGAAAGAGCAGGCAGGCTTCAGAAAGAGTAGGCCTGAGTGAGTAAGTGAATAGGGTATAGTGTCCATGTGAGACAACAATAATGCTCAGCCCGCGTATTTTTAAATAGGGGAAATTTACACAATTAAATTCGACTATGAAATGATTTTGAATTGAATTGTTTATTTGCCGAAACACAAACAGCCAAACCGGGAGCTAGTCTTGAGGTTCCTTAAAATTCATAGCTTAGCTTTTACTGGAATTTCATATGCTAATAAATAGACTCGGGATTTTTAAATATAAACAAAAACTAATCAAGAATAACAATCATGCTTGAATGAATTAAATAAAAATTGGAGGGAAAAATTACACAGTTTTACAGCGAACAAATACTTTCGAGTATGGCATTTCCTCAAACTTGGTTACTTCCTGACACCCCCAAAATCAGAAGTTATGCCCCAAAATCCAAAATCTTTTTATACCCTTGCAGAGGGTATATTGAAATTCACCAGATGTTCGTAACGCATAGAAGGAAGCATTTCCGACCATGTCCGTCTGTCCGTCTGCCCGTCCGGCTGTCCGTCTGTTTCTATGCTATCTCCTCCATCAGTTTTGAAGCTATCACGACCAAACTTTGCACGAAGTCTTCTGGTACAAGCACGCTGCACATTTGTTGGAGACGGCAGGATCGGATGACTGCCATAGGAACGATCGGTCGAGAAACTAGTTTTAGTGAGAAAAACTTTTTTGTTTTCGAAGAAAACGCCTCCAAACTTTGTGGTTCTTAGTTTGCTATGCCTTTCCATGATTCCACTAAGTTTGGTAGAAATCGGACATCTATATAGTATAGCTATCATACAAAAAAGAGTCAAAAAGTAGTCTTATTGAGAAAAACTTGTTTGTCTTTAGGGGATTTGTCCATCAAATTAGTTAGAGAACGTGCTGCAAGGGTATACGAACTTCGGCCGAGCCGAAGTTAACTTTCCTCTATTTTTTTAATTCAAATAAATCACGCATAGACCGCCTGATTGTGTATAACCTTGGCCATTCCGATAGCGACGAGAAGAACTTAAAACATTACAATCAATGTCTTGATTATTTTAACTCGAGGGCTGAGAAACCCGGATTTCAAATATAGCATTTTCAATATTTTTTTTGAAAATTTCCACTTTGGCCATCACTGGTTTTACTATTTTATTTTATGTGATTTTCTTTTCAATTTTATTATAATAGCCCATTTAATTCTCCGTTGAGCAGATGTTAGATCCATGAATTTGGTTACCGTTTGCCGAAGTTAATCCCGTATTTCTCAGTACACATCGACTATTTAGTATTTTTTTATGTGTGCTTTAACGTGTGTGCCCCTAAAAGTATGTCTTATTTTGTTTGGTGGCAGGCTTAAATAGAGAAAAAAATTGTAGGGGTATTCCTGGAAGTGATTTTGATTCTGATTCTGATTTTAATTTTGGTGTAACCAGATAAATGGCAGAAAATACCGAGAAAACTGTGAAACAAATCAAAATCAAATCACTTTGCAGGAACGACCTAAAGTACATGTTGATTATTGTCAGCTTGGCCGAATACAAATATAAGAAAAAATTGATTTTACATAACCACCGCAAAAGGGCAAAGAAAATTGGTAGGCAGCGTTGTTACCAACAATCAAAAATAGCTTACTCGCGGAGTATATAGTATAACTTTGCAGCTTTCGTCGAAATTTTACTTTCCAATAGTTTTTTGACCGTTTTATATTAAACCGCAGATCGTTCAAGGAGAAAACAGGACGAAATTATTAACGAACTGTTAATGTTCGATATTCAAGGAGAACTTTACCGATATGGCATCCCCAACATAAAGCATTCAGTGTGATGCGTACTTTTGCCAAAAGGTTACGCTTCGCCGCCTTACCATTATCGTTGTATCATTGCATTGGCTATGTGAATAGCACTGAAATGAAGCTTGTTAAAATGCCATTGCACGATCCTACGGTATATTTAGCTTAAAGCTACAAGTCACATGTGCCGGAAATAAAAACATTGGTCACTTAGGGTGATGGAAATTAGGCCGCGTGAATTTAGGCCGCGGCCTTATTTCATTTGTCAAAATGAATTTAAGCCGCGATCTCAAAATGATATTAGGCCGCGATCAGAAAATGAAATTAGGCCGCGCTGCCTAACCTGAAGAAAAGTCCCTGCGGTTCGTCTGTAGAACATGTCGCCGATTTGGGTAGAGTGGATATAACACTTACTTTATGGGTCGATAATAAAGTTGTTTCATTGGCATCCAACTACGCTGGAATTCTTCCCAACAACTCTGCACGCCGATTCTACAAAGCCGAAAAGGAATATGTTCAAATTGAACGACCATTTGTAGTAGCGCAATACAAAAGCTATATGGAAGGAGTTCATCTGATCGGCAGAGACGCTGGCAAGTTATCATCTACTGAACTTGTCAATGAGCAATGCTTGGTTTTTTTTTGGTTATTTTACAAACCTGTTCACAAGGCAAATGGATCATTTTAATGAATTTTAAAAAGAACTGAAGCAAAAAAAAATGGAGAGATGTTCAACACAGCCAAACCAAATGGTACACCAGGATAAGGTTGGACATTGGCCACTCTGGACGGATAAAAGGATTAGATGCAAGTACCCAAACTGTACAGGATTCTTACAAGTAATGTGTGACAAATGGGGAGTAGCGTTATGCTTTAACAAAAGAAATAATTTAATAAAAATAAAAAATTTAGCTAAAATGGCAAGCTGCGAATTTGTAAGGCCACGGTAATAACAATTTGAAACGAGAAGGCTAAAGTTTAGTATCACCTCAACAAAGAAGCTCCCAAATCAAAAATACCAAAAGCGGCAATTCTTTTGTTTTGGCCCAGTGTGGTCAGATTTGAGAAATCTGCAAATTATGGTCATACTGCCAAGAGTTTGTTTTGATTTTTGATTTTGATAATACAAATGAATTTCAAACATTTTAGGAAGTTTTATTTGATGACAAGTTTCCATAGCAATCGCCTGCTCTTACCCGTCGATTTGTTGACCTCATGTTTACAACTTTGTTTTGGCCATTTTATTAGTGATAACAAAATATTCAAAAATGCCTTCTATAAAGCGCATGGGTATATGTATCGGCAACGTGCGATATCTCTTCAAATAATGGAAATCCATTCTTTCTTGAGCTTTTGGTAGCCATGCAGAAAAATACGAATCTAGTATATTTGTGGTATTTACTTGAGACCTTTTGTGGGAAGTGTGTATAGCCAACAAAGAGAGCACCAAAAGGCTTTGGTGCCTTAAGTTTTGTGAGTTTTTTTATATGGGGTTTTTTGTTTTGGGAGCTTCTTTGTTAAGGGGTATACTAAGCTTAAGTTAACTTCGTTTGAGCCGAAGTTTTAATAACCTTGCAAGTGCTTGTTTTGATATAGTTATTTCGACCAAATTTGCAAAATCTGTTTGATAGTATATATTATTAATAATGGCCGAGCTAAAAAGCGCTAACATTGCACTGTGGGCCAGATATCTCATTTTATGGCCAAAGCTCCGGCATTTGTTCACCAGAGTGGCTAGAAAGCTGAAATCTTTTTCGAAATGTTCTTAAAACATTGAATTTAACGTACATAATTTTAAAAAAAATTTTATAACATTGATAATCCAAATCAAAGTTGGAAAATTTTTAAACTTTTTGGTTTTTTAATTTAAAAAAAAACTTGTAATTAGATTGAATCCAAATTTTGCAGAAAGGTATTTTTAAGTATACATTGTTTTTTGGAATTGATCGTTTATGAACTATTAATCGAAAATGGTACTTCATGCCCTTGCTGTGGGTTATTGTTTTTTGAACAATTGCTTAATTTCGATTAATCCAATGCAGGGTTCGTTTATTCGTATTTCATTCATAAAATGAATTATGGCCGCGCGGCCTAATTTCATTTTGAGATCGCGGCGTAAATTCATTTTGAAAAATGAATTTAGGCCGCGCGGCCTAATTTCATTTTGAGATCGCGGCGTAAATTCATTTTGCAAAATGAAATTAGGCCGCCAAACAAAATACACCGCGGCCTAAATTCACGCGTCATAATTTCACAGAGCCGGTCACTTAGTTTATTTTCAAAAGAGCATTCGTACTGAAAAATCAGTTGATTTTGATTTTGACTTTGGTTTTGATTAATTTGACAGTTTTTTCAGCATTTGCTGCAGTTTATCTGGTCACACCGAAATTAAAATCAGAATCAAAATCACTTGCAGGAATATCCCTAGTATTTGAAAATAATTATTAAGTTCTTTACGATTCTAAACCCAATCCTAAACTAACAACGCGCTTTCCTGAAAGATTTGGGCTTATTGTAACTACAAAGAGTTTGGTTTCTAAAAACGATAGTACTTAATTTGATCAAAAAAGCGGTTGCATGTCGATTTCAAAATGTTTCGTACTTTATTCAATTACTTCCAAGAACTTGAAACTTTATACACTTTATCTCGATTGATTTAGAACTCTGCCAGTTGTTGTTGCGGAGTGCGATTTACTTATTTCGTGGTCCTTCGTTTTCAGGAAGCTTCTTTTCACTTTATTTTCAGGGCTTTCTTTTTGCAGAACGGAAATTTAACTCAAAGCTCTGACACATTTCGTATTATGTAAGCAAACCCCACCCCCCACCCACCGTAGAAAAAACGAACCACTGTTGATCTTGATATACGCATAGTGCTATGGTATTAAAAAGTTGTATTGTGGAACATTGATTTATATAGAATACCAGTTTATAAGTATATGGTTAATATTCCTACTAAATTCAAGGGATTTGTTGTATGAGCTGCTGAGAGCTACTTAAGCACGACTTCTGGCACGCTCTCACTTTCTCTCTCTCTCTCAGGCTTAGAGCAACAGTTGTATCGAGCGCGCCATCTCCTGGGAGTTGCGCTCCTTCCATTGCACATTCGTGAGCATGGTCTCCAGGGTTTGTTGGAGTGCCTGCTCCAGTCCCTTGAGCGAGTTCCTGTTTGTGGTGACAAAGTTCCTGAAGTTATCAAAATCACTCTGCGTGATGACCTGCTCGGAGAGAGGCAGCAGGAGGCGGGACATGTCCTTGGTAATGGGATGATAGCTGCGTGTGAAACAAAAAACTGAGTCAAAGATTCGTACATTCCGCCATTCTGCGCCAGCACTTACAACTTGTAGATAAAGTCCACATTATTCATGAAATAGTTTTTGGCCAAAAGGAAGCCCACTTCGTTGAAAGCGATGGACTGGAAGGCCCAATAAGAGTCCTGCTTGCGTATGGCCTCCTTGGGATCGTAGGCCAATTCCAGATAACGCTGCAGCACCCAAACTTCTCTCGAGCAACCCAAGGCACTGAGCATAGTGCGTTTCTCGGCGGCCACATTTGAGTTGACATAACGGGCCCACAGGAACTGCCAGTCGGTGTCGTCGCCGTGACGTATGGAGGTGCAGTAAACGGTGTTTCTTACATTTAGCGGTACGGGATTCTTCTCATCGGGGTTCTGCTCCGCTTGCCATCTTCTGTAATAGTCCCTGGCGGTGTGCACACAATCCAACACCTCATATTGACAAGCCCAATTGCCCACCATGGTCTTGAGCAGTACCTGATCCTGCTGCGCTATGCCACCAAATGTGTCGTTCAGGCCGTTCAGGTGCATGTAAATCGGGGCAATCAGCTTGCGCATATAACGCTGTGGAGCGGAGAGTGGGTGAATCGATTAGAGGTGGGTAAAACATGATTACGAGGGCTGTTCCATAATTAGTCCTGTTGAAGGATTTCTTTCAATGAATTTCTACTCGATACCCACACTTCGACATTAGGTACTCCATATTTAGCGCTCGATACTCAGTAATTGATACTCGACAAGTAGTCAATACTAGGCTCAGTCCTCAAGCTCAGTTCGATACTCGAAACTAATTATTGTACATTAAATGCTCATAACTCGATGCTAGGAAATCGAAACGCAGT